>LOND01028917.1:11505-23696 GCA_014220965.1 Paragonimus kellicotti
AAACATACGGAAGCGCTTAGTTGTCTTCTGCGACCAAGTACTTGCCGCGATTCGCTTATCACACGACATCGTTCGAATACTAATATACCTATCAGGTGCAGTGGCTGCGGGTAACGTTGGCGCTTCGGCTTGTAACTTGATGGTTTGCCGGTCTTACCCCTGATTATGCTAGTGCTGACTATCGTGTGATGTGTATTCGAAAGTGACCTTTGTGAGTGTAATACACATTCTGCCGGTTACAGAGATAGCAATGACTTCTGAGAAACTACGAAAGCATGCAACCGGATTTTTCCCGGAATCACGTGTTTCTCTAATATAGACACCGTACCCTTTCCATCCTGAGATGTTCTGTTTATTGCTAATTTTGATGGACTATGTACACAAAACATGCTCTTGGATTTAACAGCCTTACCTCCCTGATTGGTGATTTTGTTTTCTCCGATGTTACCCTCACTAGAAGCTGTCGCCTTGCCTTTCATTTTGCTCTTGGCAGATGGTGCTTGAGTTGGTAGCGGGAAAGCGGCATCCAACATCTTTGTCAGTTCCGACCACTGGGGTAGTGTGCGAGATAGACGGTCGGACAGACTGTTTGCGGTGGATGGAGACAAAGCCAACTCTACAGCCGGTTTCAAGTCACCCGGGTGTAACGTCCCCGAGGCGAACGAGTTTACCAAAGCTTTCCAACGGGAAACCGAATCGGTGGCTCCATCGGGTGACTGTATGTGAAGAGGACCGCCATTTTTCTCCGACCGAAGGATAACCAGAGGATCTATATACAAATGAATGAGGTTTCATGTGAAACATCCACTTACACAGCTTGCTGGGTGAGATCGTATAGTAATGTAAGACGAAAAGGGACATTTCACAAAATAGTTCAAGTGAATATAGTGTATTGTTATCAAATTGTTGTCTTACCCTCGGGGCTTAACTCGGGCAGCAAAATGTACCGATAGATATCGAGCACTGGATTGACCGTTACATTGCCGGGTTGGCAGAAAGCTCGTTTTAGACGACGCTTAAGCCCTGACAGTGCAGTCTTTTCCGCTGCTACAGCTGGGGGTTCGACCAGAGGCAATGTGCAGTCCTCGGCCTGAACAGCAAGGGTCTGGGCAGCCGGAGGACCATGATAGCGAGACGCCGGCAGACAGGCGTGCATGGGCTGGATTCCGATTGTACCACTTTCGCCACTTGCCCCACTGGTGTCAATTTGTAGACTGGGTAGCAGCACGTGATCCAAGTAGAGCGGGACGGTCTTTTTGGTGAAAGCTGTGAAATACTGGAAGAAACAATGCAAATACCCGAAACGATGCTGTTCATCTACCGTACTGTTACATGTTAGATGTATGCAGAAGTTGTTACGCATATGAAGTTTCAGAAAAACACTAAAAGTTGTCCGACGAGCAATCAATATTCAGTTCTCATGAATGTTGCACTCATCTGAATAACCAGTCAGTATAGAGAAAGAAAAACGAAACAGAGCTAACAGTTAATTTTCCAGTTTTTATACAGCATGATGTTCACTGGCACGTGACACACATTGCCACGTATATGGCGTTTGACGAAACCCAAAAAGTAGCGGCAGTTCGTGGAACCCGCGATCGCATAATTATTAGTTAGGTATCGTTAATGTTGCGTTGCAGCAACTTTCATAGAGGTAATTGATAATGGATAGGACAGCAAGCGAACCAAATTTGAAGGATACGTTAATCTACATTGGTTACTGTAGAAATTAAAACACAGTCCAATTAAACTTTGAATAAGATCATTCTTGACGGTTGTCTTTTTTCTCTAGTAGATGTTATGTTTCATTGAGGAAGGTCATTGATCCGTCCCGATGCGTCAACTTTGACTATGTTAGCATTCCTTTGTCTTAGATAGCCATTAATTACACGAGACTGTCTTTTATTTGTTTTTTCCATAACATATTCTACGAAACATTTTTATTTCAAGACTATAATGCTGCCTTTTTTTGCCAAACTGATCGAGGAGACATGTCAATTGGTTAGTGTTGAATATCATGTAACGCTTTGCACTTCATAACCAGTTTGTTACGAATTCATTCTTTTTTCCTCCTTACTTATAATGCTACTGTTCATTCCTTCTTTGAATGAAGTTTTATAATTTGTTCATTAAAATAAATGGTATAATAATAGTAACAATAGCAATCAAACCAGGTGCAGCCTGTTACCAAAATGGTGCGAGACTTATTATCACGCGTTTCAGTTTGTTAGATTCACATTTCCTTTGCGCTTTCTAAATGCAAGACAGAACTCTGCGTCTGCTCTCATCCATGGAGATAATCGCGAAGTTCATGTATTTTGGGGGCTGTAATGGTGCTGGCAGAACATTTGATGAGATCAAAAAAACGAACAGTTCAGGTTCACAATGATGTTTGCCTATCTACGCTATCAGTGGCGCCAGCAGGTTCTCAGTTTTTCCCCCAAAAGACCAAGTGCATAACACTACTGTGGGAGTGGTTTTATTGTACAGCTACAAAACCTAGTCCACTCAAGCGAAGGACGTTTAGTGTCCGTATTCGACCACCGGTGTCTACGAGGCATCGGCGACGAGTGGTGGAAGCGTTAAGTGTGTCCACAGGATGGACAGATATTGTCAATCCCTGAGCGCAAATATCTCGTCGGCTTGGTGAGATCTCACCAATGTGAGCGTCCTCTCTGTGAATGAGGGGTTAGACTGAAGACGACAGCCTGATAGCCAGCATGACTTGGGTTCAATGCACGGAAGCCCTGGCATTGGGGTTTGCCTCAGCAGAGCGTCCCAGATGCTTGACTGAGGTCCACAGGACAGTGACGACGTTGTCTGATATGACGAAGAATGGAATTCAATGGTGCTCGTGTTGAGAACCTCTGCGTGCATCGAGGTAATTTCTTTTTCTTCTCACGGTTCATTTCTCTACTTTTTATTTCACATAACCCTCAGTTTTGTCCTGTTCATCCGTATTAGCATATCAACCACTTTATGTGGCCTTTATGCATAAAGTATATAATTATATATGTGTTTACAGCTTGGAGATGTATCCATACGTACTACGACTTAGGTCACCACTGATCCTGACTAAGTCATGAATAAGTACTAAACGTATGAAAAATAACTAAAAACAATAGAAGTAAAAAGAGAGTTGAAAAGCTTAGGGATATGGGCTGGCCATTCACGACGACATACTGCTATACCAGAGTGTGTTTCCAAACAGTGAAATAGACGATCGAAAATCTGCCAAAAT
The DNA here is from genome assembly GCA_014220965.1 of Paragonimus kellicotti. Lineage (NCBI taxonomy): Eukaryota > Metazoa > Platyhelminthes > Trematoda > Plagiorchiida > Troglotrematidae > Paragonimus > Paragonimus kellicotti. The sequence goes on from LOND01028917.1 coordinate 14,747, forward strand.
AACAGGCGGCATTCAAACAGTCTTTGTAAATCGGGCGGTCAAAGCTTCCATAGCCTTGGCGGGGACATCATCATGTTGTTTTCACCGAGCTATCAACAGCTCACTCTCGGATTTAAGCTTGTTTGTTGCCATTTGCTGAGTAAATTTTTGAGTGACGTTTGGTTGTTGTGATGGGAGCAGCACTAAAGTTTCGAGGAACTTGATATGGAGCCTCTGTCAGATAGTAAATCAACTAATGTTCAGTACACGGACGTCATTGCTTCGCTCGGTTCACAAGCAGAGAACATGCATGCGATGTTGGGCCTGTTAAATGATATGGCTAATCTGTACGATATGTACTCCGTGACTTCAAAGTGTAGAGTGCTGTTAGAGGATTGGGTTAGCACTAATTCTTTCCTTATCAATGCATACATACAGGTTGAAATTGTCGGTCGCTACACATAGCTGGGTAGTGACATTTCGTCAGTTTGTAATAGTGTTGACGAGGCGTCCATGAGGACAGCAAAAGCAGGTGCTGAAAATGTGCATAAACACTCGGCATTCGAAAACCGATATCTCCGCCAGTTAGTCTGTGTCAAATGGGCCGACTGTATGACCAACATGACAGTATGTCGAAGCGTGTTTGGGAAACGCGTAAGCTCGCAACCGACAGGCGGGACAGTGAAAATACAGTCTTCGTCAGTTGGGCCACGTATTCCGCATGCTGACGGAGCGTCTGCCGCATCGCGCATCGTTTAGTGTGGCTGCTGATGGTTAAAAGAAACCGCAAGACGGCTAGGCGATGATGTGGTCACGAGCTATGAAAGCCTTGACCGTTCCACTGAGCAAGGTTTGTAGGTGCTGTCTACCTGGTGGGGAGTTTGCGATCATCCAAACCGTTGGCTGGAAACACTCTCTGAAATGGCGAGCAAGTATCCGCAAAACTGTTGACTCTTCTTTTAACTAAAACTCAATTGTTTTGTTTGTTTATCTCCCTCTTCTTTTGCTGTCACAGAATGTGCTCATTTATTAATCTGCTAAGTCACAAACCACTGTCAGGACCAACGGCAGCTTGAGACATACTACCCACGCGTACAGCTCAAAGCGAATGAATGATGATGACGATGACGTGGTACAAGGATTACATTGGCAAAAAATCCATATGCGAAGATAAAAACGGGGCATACTTTCTGATCGAACATCGACCGTTTTCGAGCCCGTTCTGGGCTCGAAACACGAATAATGGCGCCCAGGTAGGCAGTGTCCACTAAATCGGTGCATGGCATTAGAAGTTGTCCGAGAGAGAAGCGGCCACTTCCTGTATGTACGGAGTCGTCAGGGTGGTCAGCGACCGTAACAGATTCATCCATAGATTCTGTTGTAGGGCAATCACTTGCAAGTGCACAGTCTAATTCGGAGACCAAACTGACCAGACGATAAAATTCGAGCATATAATCCCTGTATAAAAAATAAAGGTCAAAATGCTATTATTAGAAAGATCAGTGACATTTCAAAACAAAGAAAACAAAACACTGAGCCATGTTCAAAAAAAGATCGTGTTTACCCACCAACCCTGGTATCGATCGGCACAAAAGTACACCGAGGCTCATAAGCATTACTAACGACCGTCTTACATCAGTGAATGAAAGTGACACTTAACATCCACATAGCAATACGAAACAGTTTTATGATGGAGACAAATGGAAGAATAGGAGAGATAAAAATCAGCCGATTGAAACTCTACACTTAAACTAAACCTTCAACATCAAGACGTCTACAACTGAGCAGCAAATAGGAATGAAACATCTGACGTGCCACTGACGAATGTGCTCGTCCACACAATTCCTTCTAAAGACCGACTTGGATGCGCAAATATAAGCTTTGCAATAAAAGTTCCAGTGACAGGCCTGTGGGTAATGTACGCTATCCCGCAATTCTATTGGATTTTCCACTGAAAATCAGCATCAGAACAGAAAACTGGCGGTGAGCTGACAAAGTAATTAAGATGACTAGCTGTTTACTGCACACGCCACAGCATTACAATGCTGGCTGGATAGGAACAGAGCAAGAAGTGAGACTGGAAATGAACATCCTAACCTACCGATATTCACTACAAAAACAAACGTCGTTGCTGACAACCGCGTTGTGTCCAATGGTGAAAGTCACTAAACGTGCTCAAAATCTCTATGTCGGCCAACTACGGCGGAAACCAGTTGACTGATGAACTGTGACCATCCAGAGTAACAGATGGTGTGCAAGTCAAATAATGACTATGGTAGTCACCCCATCGGGTTCAACAGTTCCGAAACACGCCGGTAATCTGTTCGAATTCCATCCAGACTAAATGAGTTCAAACAATGAAGCCGGCGGTTGATTGGATAAGCATGATGAAACATTTTGAACATAAATAAAACTGCAGCCGTAACAACAACAGCCGTCACGATCCAATGTTACGTGCGTGAAATGCATTAACACAACACAAATCGTACAAAATCGACCCACCCAGCCATTTGAAATTCGCTTCCTAGAAGACAAGTAAACTGTGCTTCGCGACCGCCCATCGCTGCAAACAGGGCGGTAATAACAGTGCGACAAAATTCGCCCCGTGGGCGAACCAGATTCCATGAAACAGAGCCACGCAAATGGGCTCCCACATCGTTGATGAGAACAACTATCTGAGTAGGGCAAAATGAAGATAAAACACACAGAGGATGTTATGGCAATAAAATTCAAAGCTGGAGATTAACAAGAATCCTTGTGACAGTGAAGCAATCTACAGTCGTTAACCACAGTGAATCGGACGAAATGTGGGTGCAAAAAGTTGATATCAAGACAATTTGCCTCCGACCCACATGAAATCAGGCAAGGTAGCTTGGGTAGTGGCTACGAATATGCTACACACCTTGAGTTCATGGTCTATGACGAGGCGACTGTTAGGAGAGAAAGCTAAGGGCAAGTAATGTTCTTCGGAGAAGTGGACACTAAAACACTATGTACTGCTTGCTAGATGGGAAGCTTCGTGGACAGACAAGTATGATTGGAGATGTCACCCGACAAGGTAACGTAACCGAATCGAGAGAGCCCCCACATTTAAACGTCTGATGACGACTGTTCCGAATAAGTATGTTTATTGTAGTTCTCTTTGCAGAACGTTCTACTTAAAAAGTATCTTCATCAATGTTACAGTGAACGACCACCTAACAGAAGATCGAACTCGCAACCATGGAATTCGTGGCCTGACATAATTTGTTCCTAAGTTACCGAGTCAAGCAAGGCAACAGGCCGGAGTACAAAAATCCCAATGCAGACAAAGGTATGCGCTCCAGACGATCCCTAATAAGCGCTCCCTCACGAAGTAGAATGGCCAAAAGGCCGCAATCAAGTATAGATGGTGTACAAATTGGGGAAAAAACATCCCCGAACCTCAATCGTCAAAATGAGTGATTTGGTTGGGTAAACCAATCAGCAGTCTTTGATTTAAACCAATAGATTACAACAGGTTAAGGTGTTGGAGATGACAGACCCTCATTAACTTACAACCGTCACAACCGAGCGGAATTTAAAATCAAGAAGACGAAAGAATAATAGATGCACTGTGTAAGAAGATAACATGTGAGCGTCAGTTGTTTCTCTACTCACGTAGTGTAACCCCGATTAGGATTTAAGTAAATCAAGACCATAAAAGGCTCTAAAGTCGTATCAATTCGTTTCAAATGAACACTGTCCGTTGATAAAGAAACAACCTTGATAAATAGCAGTGTACAGTTTGAAACAGCTATGAGCAAAGTGAAAAAATAGAGCAACTAAACAAAACACGGAATGGTGTCAAACAGCGGAAGGTGAACAGGAAAAAAAATACACACACATGAACTCCATTGAATTGCGAAAGCCGAGCCAACCGTCGAATGGGGATACTGTGGCCCAGATGAGGCAGACCGACCGGAGTAAGGCTCCATAAACACCGCATTTGATCAGTCTGCTCCAAACGACTAGACAACTGAGCACTAGATCCCTGAAAAGAAGACGAGTGTAACACCAGAACACAGTTGGGCAACATTTGTAATGCAATACAGACTGATGGGAAAACTGTGAGGAACGCGAAGCAGAAAACATTATCATTATCATAAACAACAAGACATCAGTGGTTCTCATGGACCGCTCGTATCGGGTGGCACCAACGAGTAAGCAACGAGGAGGTTAGGAAGCGGGTATTTGGTAGTGATTGTCAAACGAGTTCTTTCGTTCAATCCTTACATTTGCACAGACTTAGATGGTTAGGTCATGTACTAAGGATGCCAGCTAGTCGTCTGCCACACCGAGCACTCTTTGCCGACGCTGCGGCGACTGGCGAAGCAGAAAAAATTAAAAAACCGATTATATGTTAACAACGACGATGAGCATGAATTCCAACAGTTGTACGATCGGTCGGCAAAAACTTGAGACGTACGCATTTCGTAGAAGGAAACAAAAAATTCAAACGGAATGTGTTGCATCGACCGAAAAAGATATTCTCCATACATTAATGTATATGCTCAATTTTGACCCGTACCCATAGGTACCATGGCTCGAGTTATCGTGGACATGGAGAGTGATCCACAAAATGGCAGAGTAACACGTACAAAAGTATGGAGAAAGAAAAAGCAGTAAAAACAGTGGAAAATCATAAGCATAACCTCGAGGTAACCCCACGGACACCGCCTCGTCACTGACTGTGACACACTACCACATCAGAGGAGGGTTCCAGTCAATGATGTGGAAGACAGCGCATTCACCAGTCTGACAATAGGCACCTAGCAAACATGCTAAGCGAGGCAATCGATGATCTCATGGCCCGAGACTACGACATCACCCGGTCAGCTTGTGGTTTTTCTCTAACTGTTAGCAGCCACACTGAACAATGTGCAGGGAGGAAATCGCTAGATAAGCATACGGAGTACATTTTAGGGGTAGGGTAAACCAAACCACAAGAACAGGGATCTGAAGTCAAATTCGACTTGTCATGCCATTCATGATATAGGGAACGCATGTTCATTTGGAATAATTGTTCCTGCCTTCACGTGGCACTGAAGGCAACAATGTTATATCAGTATAACTGCATTTGCACTTGATCTTTTCAGATCGAAAATTTGGGTGAATATATGTGCTAACGGTAGGCTGCTGCCTTTGTTTACGCCGTTGTCTTGTCGTATCGTAATTCGTGGGCAGTGTACAATCGATCGGGGTTTGGAATGTTTGGTCAGGACATTCGTTCGAAGTGTTGGTACTTTCCGAAACAACAGTACAACAACCAAGTACAGCAGACTGCATTTTCATTACCTCGATTGCAGACTACTCACTTACACACCGACAGAATGTCGCATCGCTCATATGATATCGACTAACTGGTGGAGACAATGGCAATCAAATACCGAGAGGTAACGGTCATCTTGTGCACGAATGGGTCAAGTCTCCGGTCCGCAGAGCGAAACTGTACACACGCATTGCGTGTTCTCCCCTTAATCGGTTATGTCGCTGCAGGTCAAACTACGTGTATCCGTTATTTTTGTGGACAGCTCATCTACAATATTGCAAGCTAATGACAACCTTCAGGAGGGTAGAGAAATTAAGTCTTAGGCAGTCAACCTTCAGCAATAAAAACAAGGTCAGCGTTAACTAAAATCTTGTAACAATACATCAAACTTAAAATGCAATGTGCATGTCATGTCCTACGGCAGTAACAGATGCGACCTCGATAGGATAGTAAAAATTAAGATAAGCTTTCAAGAAGCACGGACTTTGCCGCATGTGATACACTTGGTAATGTATGAACAAGATATGGACCAGATTGAACAGACAGATAGGAGCATTCTAGGCAAAACGGATTCGAACTCATAACCATGTGATTAACAGTCGCTGTCGTTACCACTGAGAGCCATCCCGAACTTAATAATCGCATTCGGTCAACTAAACGAAAATGTTGTCAACTAATCTCTCGAACAAACCTAGCGAAACAAAACATCCAATGAAGGTCACTTACCGGAAACTCCTCCTCAAACACACGTAGAAGACCTGCTTTGTCCTGAACTGGACCCATGCGGGAATCCACCTCAGCCAGTTTAGTTGGTATTCCTGAAGTGAGTCCGCTGGTAATCTCAGAGGGATGAACCGTGAGATTAGACGTTTCTACAACAGAGTAAAATCACACAACTGTGCACAAAAGGAGTGAATTTTGTATATTTTGCATCAACAGCTGTCCGTTGTCATACGACACAGTAATTCGCACAGACTGGACACAGTCAGACTGCTCAAACCAACACACAAGATCAAAACCTCCTCCTCCAAAATTCGTAGACAAAAACAATAAACAAGAAAAGAGGAAGAGTGAACAATTGTCGACAGTGCCCTTGATCAGTAATCGGATTAGCATGGTCAATCCATTATGAATACACGTGACTACGGGGGAACTTTGACATTTATAGGTGTCAACATATAAAAAGTACATCTATTTGGAAACGATAGTTGGCGTCTGTAAAAAAAACGAACAACAAAGAAAGTTTCTAACCCGTCGGAAAGACAAAAGAACATCAGGAGGCACGCATCTGTTTTTTTTTAAAACAGTCGAAATGCAAAGCAAGAATGTTTACCAGAAATGCACGTGACCTGACAGGTGATTTGACAATTAAGTCAACAACAACAACCAACAGGCATGTGTGGTTCAATACAACAGACACGTGTACACAAATGTAGGAATACAGTCAAAATAAAGGGCAATGGTAGTTACACCACAACACGTTTGCTGTCATGCAACACATACGCGTACGGTAGACACTGTCAAGCTTCCAAAACTTAGACAGCAACAGCCAGAGCAACCAGGCTAAAACTCACAACCGTCGTTACCACTGAGTTATCTCGATATCCACACACGTGGGCATGCACGGACATATTTTCAGCAAGCATTGATATTCATGAATACGTGACTAGAGCTGCTAATCATTCTGCCAACAACAAGCGAACACAGACAAATATCGAGACGAAAGTAAACGAAAGTTTTTACCGAAAGGATAACAGTGTCATGCACAGGCAAGTCCACACTAGTAACAACAAAAGCACTGTAGTTTCGGAGTGGTGTCGTGGGTAGTTGCGCAGTTTCCATTCATAAAGGTGGCACTATCACATACGACCCTACGCAGTGCACTGATGGGTAATGGTGATAAACCAGGTAAATGACTCGTAAGGTTTACAATCATACTCAAAAACCATCGATCGATGGCTAGACGTGCAAATAGGAAACGATAATTTCTACAAAACATTAATGCCGGACCGTGAGTCACTGCACGTAAGATTGTTTAGCCACGGCGTGCATCAATGGCTCAGCCTGACCGCATACGATCACAAAAACAATGATGAATAAGGACTCAGCAGACGACCGCGTGCTCAATAAGGGTCACCAGGTTCACCTACCTGCAGTCGAAAGTGGCAAATAATTGGTGAATAGACGCCAAATTGCCTGGATAAAACGACTGGTCCACATGCTATGCAGCCAACCAGAGCGAGAGGCTGGCAAACGGAAGGGGTGGAGGTGGGGAGAAAAACAAAAATGCACAAAATCTGCGCAAACTGAGGTGCAAGGACTAACACTTGGCACAGTAGTGATCTCGCGTGTCTAACGGAACCAAGTGTCCACATAACACCCTGTTCATAAAAACAGCCTTAAAACAGTGCTGTACCAAATACATTGAAAAACGAAGGAATTTGTCAAGTGCGTGCCGTCGTAAACACACTTAAGTATAATTGAAGTCACACCTGGGCTCGACAACCACATATTCGGAAAAGTAAAAAACGCGAACATTTATGCCATATCGGAGGTCTGTGCTTACCGGCAGTCAGATGGGAAATATCTGAGGATGGATAAGCCTGTTCAACAAGTGTCCTTAAAGTGGGATTTTCAAAGTCAGCCCGGATAACATCTAGTCGGTCATTTAAGCAGTCGATAACAACGCGTTTCAGACTGTCCGCTTCTAGACGTCCCGAAAGATAGTCTGCCTCCAAAACGGCGTAGTCCTTGTAAGGTTTATTTTCACCGGAGATAATTAAGCCTACAATAACGCATCAGAAAAGACGCATTAACGCATACGAAAACTAAGCCATGAATTTCATACAGAATAGGCATGAATAAACTAGTGTGGGTCCATGATCCGATTCATAATAGTTGGAAAGAGTAGGTAAAACTGAATACCATAATTGGATGTAACTTAATGCATTTGATAAACGGATTGAGAACACAACGTTACGAGCAAGTTGTAACAGTCAACGCTTCAACCATTTCGAGTGGCCTTCCCTCAGGAGTGTTGGTGGTGGTGGTGGTTGACTTCATTTGTACTAGATTTGGTGCGGATATCTTACAATTAAAGGAATGTGACAGATAAAACATCCCCAACAGTATACGAACATAAATGCTACATACTCCAGGATTTCTCGACGTAATCAAAAAGACTGACATTTAAATAAACACTCGCGACTTAGTTTTGTGACACTCTCCAGCATTTTACAAGTAATTTCGCAATATCAAATAGTAAGGCATTTGTCAGTAGTGTTGTGGGATTTCTTTCCGATACTAAATTGACCGACATGGGGCTTGTGAATAAGTGTGTCCCGTTCAGTAACTCTGCCAAAGACACGCAGACGATGACGAACAAGATGAATGACCGGTCCGATGTGCACGGAATGCGTTTCGCACTGTTAAAGTGCTAAATGCTGTTTCAAGACAGAAACATTCCCACTCCCACTTTCTTTATTGCAGGTAATCCGCTTGAGACTGTGGACAGTTTCACATACTTGGGTAGCACTATCTCGTCAGCTTGTAATATTGCTGATGGAACATCGGCGAGAATGGCAAAAGCACATCCGGTTTTTATTCACCTGCATCATTTATGCCATCGAAATGATGTCCTCTCGTTGCTGACGGCAAAGGTGCATAACGTGTGCGTGTGTT
>LOND01028918.1:0-15413 GCA_014220965.1 Paragonimus kellicotti
GAGTGAGCAACGAGGAGGTTAGGAAGCGGGTGTTTGGCACTGATTGTCAAGCAAGTTCCTTGTTCAGTCGCTACATTTAAACAGACTTAGATGGTTAGGTCGTGTATTAAGGATGCCAGCTAGTCAGTTGTCGTACTTAGCATACTTTGGGGATACTGCGGCCGACTGGCGCAAGGTGCGAGGTGGACAGATGATGACCTGGCGTAGACAAATGAAATCGTTCACGAAGGGGTTGGCTACTGTAGGTCGGGTTCGTCTCCCGGGCTGGGGCCCTCGCGACTCACAGAATGTCGAGTGTTGAGAGTTTAGTGAGATGGGCGGCTAATCGACCTCAGTTCGCATGGAATGTTGGTCAGTTGTTTATGCCGAGTTGTCTGTGAAGTGAGTGCTTCAGAACTTACCGGCTCAGTGTTACCATAAGTAGCTACATCTGTTGTGGGACCTGTAGAGTGGTGCAACATTGAGGAGAATCCGCTAAGCTGGTTTTGAGCGTACACCAGTGGGCCTACCATCTCTATCCGTATATTAAGCTCTGTGTATCCAAACAATTGAGAGTTTGCGGGTCTTTTATCACCCAGGATCCACGTCTCTGTTGATTGCAGAGTCATAGCATGCAGAGCCGCCAACGTTTTCAGATTCATCTACCTTAACCTAGACTGTTTCAACCCGGAAAACTTTATTCCCATTCATTTCACGCTAGTACGTTTGTTTCTGGAAGTGAACACTCAGGCCTGTTCCCCTCATCTCCGTGAATATGCCTTGTTGTTTGAGTTCCGAACTGGGTACTACACGATTGAGACATCTGAAGTACCCGGACTATCAGAGCAGACAAAGGTTTCAATCTGCTTGACTTAGTTTCGACCAATCAGAGGGGGATGCCTTACTGGTTAATGGGGTTTTTCGGGGATTTGCAATTCACGCTAATATGACCCTCAGCTATCATTTGAAGTATCGTATCTAGTCTTCTCGTACCTCAGGACTCATAACAGTCACTTGGTGTGGTATGTTTATAATCCTTAGCATATCAACTGTATGGTATCTCATAGCACATTCTTTTGCACCGCCGTCTCTTGAGTCAAGTTCGGGTGCACCACTTGGAACCATCATTCTGTTTTAACTGCATTATCTCATCTTCCAGCTCATTCCGGACAAGCAACACACTGTTACCGGCTATCTGAATCATAAGATGACCGGATGATTTACGCTGCCATAAGGACTCGGTACCCCTTGCTAATTCGCAAGGACCGTCGTCATTATCAGCAACGGCCTACCGAGCACTGTAACCATTTCCGATTTGTAACATCAACTTGTTAAACAGAGGCTGGTATGTTTCGACACTTAGACTCTTCAGGACCTACCAGCTCTGATGCCGAAGCCGCTAATATTCTCGCCGTGTTCTACAGTCGCTTCCAATTCTTCCTGTCCAACCTAATGAAATTAACAACACTAGCACGGTGGGTACTTGCTTAACAATGCTGCTAGCTAAACTCACGTATTCAATACTGTTCTCTTGGCTCTGACGGCATGCTATCTCAGGTCGTGCTTGAAGCTGCTGGGCGGTCTGCCAAACTCAGCCTATTGTTTACGCAATCTATCGTCCAATGTGCAGTACTCAGAAGCTTGAATCTCGTGAGCACCGCCCTCGTTTTCACGTATGTTAGGCGAAATCTTCCAATTGATTACCGACCAATCGTTTCTGTTATCGAGCATTTTGGATATCTCAGATTCCTTCATATACGATTCGCTTTATGGTTACCTAACCTCTCCATACTTCACCAATGTGCAACATGGCTTTCACAAGTGACGTTTGTGCGCCACCAATCTGGTGATGGCCACTTATCAGTGGACCAGATTGATTGAGCAAAACAATAGTAATGATGTCATTTACCTCGGCTTCGCCAGTATTTGGTCACATGGATCTTACTGTTTTAGTCAATAAGCTCTTTTATTATGGAGTACGTGGCTATTTCCTTCATCGGCAAGAGTTGTGTCTCTGATCGGCGTTATGTAGTGCGCGTAACTAACGCTTTCTCTTCATGCAAGTCTACTTCCAACGGGGTACCCCAAAGTTCGATTTCTGGTTCGCTTCTGTTTGCGATGTTCAGGAATAGTCTTCTCTCTTTAACCATCTTCCGGCTATTAGTGTTTTCTGATGACGTCAAAATTTTGCATGTCGTTAGCAGTTATATTCATTCTTTTATTTTACTGAAGAACGCTTACCTTCGCGTTGACTCGTCTCCAGTGAACCGACGGAATTTTAGTATTGGTAAGTATGTAGTTATGCCTGTTCGAAACCCACTTAGCACAGCGTATTATTTCGACCGCTAACCTCTTCGGATAAATATTGATAGAAAAGACTTAAGAACCTTTGTTTCGTGCACTCTCGGATTCATCAAACTTTGATGCTAGCGTTATTCAAGCGTTACTCCAGCCAGTTCGATCCTCGTTGTTTCTAACCTCCTTACAACCAATTAGTTCGACCTCAGTTTGAGGTTGGGATGCTACCAGATCACCCTTTTTTCGAAAGGGAAAGTTGCTGTTGGAAACTGTTACGTCGTGCTACCGCAAAAATTCGCGTCCTGAAGTCTGGGTCGACGGAACTCTAAGCGGATAATTTAGACAATTAGGGTTTAGCTTGAAGACCCCGAAGGCCTTGATGGCACTTCGTTACACACTTCTAAGTGGCATTTTGTTGTTTTAGAAAAGGCATAGTGAAATCATTGTCTCATCCTCGAGGGGCGGACAGATGAATCTGTCATACAGCAGCTTAAGGCAGTGGCATGTTGGAACCAGTCCAACAGAATAATACCCAGTCTGTACTCACTATCGAAAACCAATCGACAATGAAAACAAGGACTCAGCGCGTTGACCCTCGTGTATTAGTATCGACCCTGGAAAATAGAGTGTACAGAGAAAGCACGGAGCGAGTTGTGTTTTTAGCCCCGGGACGGATATTACAAAAGGGATGGCTTGACTAAAACAAAAGTAGGTAAAAAACCAAAATCATCAAAAGTGTACAGGTGAATGCGACTATCAAAAATATCATTTATTATAGTCGCTCAGAGAGTCCGACTAACCAAAAACAGCCTGAATAGCACTAACACATCACTAGCCTTCGACATATTCGCCTCAGCGTGAGTTGGACTCAGAAGAATATGGGACCAGTGTCCCGAAGTCCTCGATCAGGATTGCATGAAAAAGTATGCCGCAAAGAAAAATGGCTTATATTTGCCGAGCAGCGGATATGTACAACCTTGCACCTTCCAGAATTAAAGTCGAGTCAGTTTGCAAAAGACCCACCACACAGTGATGAGGTCACTCTGTGGGATGGCTGTCATTCAAAGTGATTACGGTGCTCCAACCTTTGACAACCTTTCCAAACAGTAATAAGAGAGACTAGATTTAAGATGAGCTATAGGGGCGAAACAATTGTAAAACCGTGGGGAACACCTCTGTGATTCATTAACCAGGAAATCCAGAATTTACGTGCACTCTATATTGCTGATTGGTGAGGCAACACCCCAGCCATCGTAGACGATTATCTTGCACTCCATAACGGTATATTTTGCTAGGTGAAACGGCGTGGTCCACACGGTCGAACGTCTTAACAAAATGTAGGCACATACCATCTACCTCAGTACACTAGTCACCCGCGTTTATCCGTCCGCCAGTCGCTATTGCAAGATTCGGGGTGCATGAATGTACCCCGTAAAAGCCATGCACCGCCGTACAGAAAGAAATACCAGAAAAAAGATACTAATAGTTTATGATTGTTTTTAGCACTTTAGAGACACAGTCGTAAGTTTGTTTGGGGACATTTAGTAAGGAGATTTTGCCAACCTCACTTTGAAAGGTACACAAATATACGTATTGGGCTGGTAGTGTGTTCACCAGTGCTCTTTCTCTAAAAGCAAAGTGCAGGAATTGCGAAACCCTATGGACTCAAAGAAGCCCAAAATAATAAACATGATGGAGACATGGCTAACACTTTATACATCCGACTCGGAGACATTTTCCGGGTTACTCTGTCTCTCGCAATAATCGATTGGTCAGCAGATGAAACGGTATTGCCGTTTACCTTTGTACTGAAAGACGCACTGCTCCAAGTAGTGATCCGGGCCTGCTGTCACTTGAGTCTGGGGAAAATTGTCGGTACACCCCACACATCACATGTCATCGTGAGCATTATTTGTTTTGCTGTGCTTATGCGTTCCAAAGTTCAACTAGTCCATTTGTCTTTTGTTGGAAGGTTGTGTGCAATTACGACGACTATCCAGATTTCTTCGGCCTATTCCACCATGCGTCACGGAACGTATAGGACTAGTTTGTCTTACTTGATCTGTTATTTATCTGCTACCGATGCAGCGAGCATAATTTTGCCTAACACGTTCACTTGTTCATCTTTTGTGTCAGTTTGCCTGGACGTCGAAGAAACAGGAGAACATCTTAATGTCTCACGTCAAAATTGCCAGTCGCTTCAAGTTTGTCACCAGCAAACTGACGGTTCTGTGCGGTTTCTCTTTGGGGCTTGTCGTTTTTGCCTGTGGTTTTTTCCTCAACCGTTCCGAGCTACCATACATTTCCACTCGGTTATCTAATGTTGCGTATGTACCAGCATATCGTCGTCTAGTTGTCCTACTCGTTGACGGACTTGCTTTTAATTTCGTGCGGCGGGATTCGGATATTTATTCTGCTGATCTACCTGGCAATTTGCGTTTCACTTCGGAGCTTCTTCGTACCACCAAGGCTCACTTAGTTCACTTTTTTGCTGATCCTCCGACGACAACACTACAACGTTTGAAAGGGCTTATGACTGGCAGCATGCCTACGTTTGTGGACGCTGGTTCAAACTTTCAAAGTTATGAACTGATGGAGGATAACCTAATCCGTCAGTGGCGTCAAGCGAATAGACGAATCTTGTTTGTTGGCGATGATACGTGGATAGGATTGTTTCCAAGGAGGTTCGTTTAGTCAGTTTCATGAATTTGTTAGTAGCCAACACTATTATGTATACCCGGAGATTTCATCAAAAGTCAAAACGTGGCGAACAAGCTCGTTTTCGGTGTGTCATCTTCAGGCCAAATACAACACAATAAATATGAAATTAGTTGTCAAGTCAGGATTTTGTGGAACCTAATACAGTGTGAATCTAGTGTCATTTGGGGATTACGGACATGGTTACTTTGGAAATTTTTCGTTGTTGTCCGGTCGTCAGCCAAGCCGGATGGTGTTCGCGTATTCTCTCCGACAAGCGCCTTGTTGTGCGACCAATGTAACCTGCTCCACAGGAACAAGCGAATGAGTAGATACAAAATGAGGTAGCACTACTGGGCACTGCGTCTTTGAGGTGAAGGCGTACAGCTGGCTTAGAGGAGAACGTTAGTCTTAGTTGTGCAGCATGGAACGTTCTCATCAGGGTCGTTTCGAGCCTTCTGGTCAGCGATACACTTGATAATTCGCCCTTGTAAGGCAAGTTCATATAGATGGCTTTCCGTCCGGACAGAAAACTCACGGTCTTGCGGCTCCCTTCGTTCCATGTTTCGAGCTAGGAATTTGTCCGGATATCCATTGGCACGAAACGTTTCATATAAGAGCTTGAGCTCATTATCTAGCATGTCCTCAGTACAAATTTTATAAATTCGATTTGTTAAACAACGTATCAAGTTCCGTTTCTGTTTGAAGATGGAAAACTGGCTTTCCTTGATGTTGCACTATTGAAACGTCCAGATGGATCGATTCAACGGGGCATGCATAGGAAAGCGGACGTGGAATGGCCAATATACCCATTTCCACAGCTTTGTTCCAGTGAAACAAACGGAACATGATACGTGCTACCTCGTTTTGTATCTACTCATTCGCTTGTTCCTGTGGAGCAGGTTACATTGGTCGCACAACAAGGCGCTTGTCGGAGAGAATACGCGAACACCATCCGGCTTGGCTGACGACCGGACAACAACGAAAGATTTCCAGCGCAATTTTGGCCCACCTAGTTGACACGGGTCACAGAGTCAATGTGGATGTCGCATTCAAGCCGATCTACCGTGTCACACGTGTTCACACCAGAGGTGTGAAATGTCGTATCTTGGCTGCTGCGGAGGCGATCGGAATCCGGCTGCGAAACCCTAATCTGTGTGCGCAGAAGTCTTTTGTTCACGCACTGAAGTTACCATGGCCTGCCGTCGTTGGAACACTTGACACGGTACCACAGTAACCATGTCCATAATCCCCAAATGATACTAGATTCACACTGTATTAGGTTCCACAAAATCCAGACTTGACAACAAATTTCATATTTATTGTGTTGTATTTGGCCTGAAGATGACACACCGAAAACGAGCTTGTTCGCCACGTTTTGACTTCTGATGAATATATATATATATATATATATATATATATATATATATATATATATAACACATTGAATGTAACCGTTAGTTACTAAATGCTCACATTCTTGATGATACGAGCTAGTGATGGTCGCTCGTAAGCCGTTTTTTAGATGCTGTCTTATCATCGATTTCAACTTGGTTGTTTGTTTGCAGTTTACATTCATCCGGATTTTGGTAGTTTGAGTTCATTCATTGAGGTTTCGCGAATTAATTTTCATCTATCTCTATTTTTGCTCTCAACTGTAGATGTTTTTTTCTTTTCAACGTTGTGTGGCAGTGTAAAATTAGCATCCGCCACTGATGTTCTGCTGTCGTCGTTGATGAGTATTACCGTTGTTTGCATTGGTATGTGCCATATTTTCAGCATGAACTACATCTAGCCTGTTTTATGACAAATTCTATTTGGACTTTATTCGATCACTTCTATTTCAGTATTTTATTTCGTACGGTGCCTGTTGGAGTCATGGAGTTAATGCATCAAAGTGCGCGTGCTTCAGTTTAACTATTGGGTAGATTCAGTGAATTTAAGATGCTAAGATACATGCATCGTTTGAAATGTTGAATGTTATCAAGTGCGTGTTTGGTTTGCTGTAACCAGCACGGTTACTTTTGTGGACTAAAGACAGATTTACTACTCTCCCAGCCTACTAGAAGATAATATTTTAGGCTTCTTCTGAGGCGTAATATATATTCCTTCTTTAATTATTCTGTGTTAGCTGTCAAAATGAGAATCATGCGGTCGTACCCCAACTACTTCAAATATCCCTATCTACTTGTAAACAACGTGGTACGAACAAACAACTTTATGACAACCTGAAATCAACTATAAGTATTATCTGTAGATGAAAAACTACTTGTCTTCTTCTTTGTTTACCTCCCCAACAACCAAGATTTTTTACCTAGTGGTTTCACCTGTCTGTTCGCCAACCGTTAAGGTAATTTTTCACTTTCGGATAATGTTTGGAGTTGAATTTTCAAGTCAATACAGTCAAAGAGGTGTCAAGACGTTCCATTGGACAGAACGCAAAATCTGTGAAATGCTAGCCAGAGTGTGATGTTGCAAGTGAACACTAAACTATACTCCGTGTTGCTTGAATGTTACTCCACACAATCGTAATCTCAAACGTTTATGTAGAGCTGTGGCAGTTATGAATGATCTGTGACCACAGACGTTGCAAAGACATTAAACTTCTTGCGGAAGCACACATTGGAATCAGTTAATATGATTTTAGAAATCTAAAGCAGCATTTTCCCGAAACAAATTTTAGTAGAGCAGTCAAAAACGTAAATGCGCACGATTTATGGCCTGGCAAATTTCTCTGCATATTATCAAGTGCGTACTACAGAACAGGAGATTATAAAGCGGAAAACAGGGGTCAAATGTGAAACTAGACATATAAGGGAAACACACGGTGGATCTGTTCGCTAATCAGTCACTAACATCATTACCATGGGAGTGATAAACTAACAAAAGTCTTTCTGCACACACAGAGGTGGACACCAACGTCTCAGAGCAACTGCCTCAGCATATCGTAACAACCGGGACTTATCAGTTGCATAAACAACTGTGAATGCCTGCGTGGGGTCCACCTGGTGATGGCTCTCCAGGAGGTGACGAGCGATCGCCGATGCCGGTGGTTTGTGTGCGGTTGCTGGATGCACATGGGTATCCTATGGATGCACACATGGGTATCGGTATGCATCTGCGTCACATGTTTCCTCACCCATGCTGGGATGTGCTCCGAGATCCGAAACTTCAGCTGCCGTTCCGTCATGCCAATGTAGTCGACCTGGCAACTACATGAAAATCGGTAAATGATATGGGATCTGGCGAACGGAGGTATCTGAGGTTTAAGAGGTGGAACAGGAATTCCGTTTTGTGGTGTAGGTTAACACGAGCTTTGCCGTATTAATGACGTACAATGCGGCAGATACCTCCGTTCGCCAGATCCCATATCATTTACCGATTTTCATGTAGTTGCCAGGTCGACTACATTGGCATGACGGAACGGCAGCTGAAGTTTCGGATCTCGGAGCACATCCCAGCATGGGTGAGGAAACATGTGACGCAGATGCATACCGATACCCATGTGTGCACCCAGCAACCGCCACACAAACCACCGGCATCGGCGATCGCTCGTCACCTCCTGGAGAGCCATCACCAGGTGGACCCCACGCAGGCATTCACAGTTGTTTATGCAACTGATAAGCCCCGGTTGTTACGATATGCTGAGGCAGTTGCTCTGAGACGTTGGTGTCCACCTCTGTGTGTGCAGAAAGACTTTTGTTAGTTTATCACTCCCATGGTAATGATGTTAGTGACTGATTAGCGAACAGATCCACCGTGTGTTTCCCTTATATGTCTAGTTTCACATTTGACCCCTGTTTTCCGCTTTATAATCTCCTGTTCTGTAGTACGCACTTGATAATATGCAGAGAAATTTGCCAGGCCATAAATCGTGCGCATTTACGTTTTTGACTGCTCTACTAAATGATTTTATTCGATTCAACGACCACCCATATGTCTGGCGGATTGTGTACGGCTGATTGCTAGCAACTCCGTAGGCAATCATAAACGCTTTAGTGACACCTGCGCGATTGTCGGTTCCGTGAGGTGTGCGTTGGTGACACGTGATTAACGTCCGTCAACCGCCCTCAGTCTAATCCGAGTGATGTTTCTGGCTGCTTTTCCTTTTACGACTGATGAATCAATCGCCGTCAGATGACTATTCTGACCCGTTCTCTTTCAGAAAGACCAACTGTCCTTGCAACTTCGTTAGCCTTTTATCACTCATCTTAGCTCTATCCTCACAAACGTTTGACCCTGATTGTGGGACGCAGCCTCCAGTTAATCTCTGTTGTGGTCAAACATTTTTATGAATTCCATTTAATTTTATAGGTTTTTCGTTTTGTTTGCTGATATCTTTTGGTGAACCATTTTTAATTATGTTGACCCGAGAATGAAAGGTCGAAATGTTTGTTCGTCACCCCACAACTTTTAAAAAGCCAGGTTTATCAAACATTTAACTGTTACTTATGCAGAAACCTTTTTATTCTAATACTTCTTGGTAAAACTTCGTTTGTGTTGTATCGTTACACTGTCGGCCAGTCTCGTTCGTTTTGTTCTATAGTTTCGATGAGGCTGATCCTTACCATTCTTTGAACGTGAAGGATTTGGATACTGTGGATAAAGCAGTTCACAAATTCATGATGTCAGCACTTCAAAACAATTCACATGAGTCACATTGGGACGTGCTTATTGGCCATTTATTAGGGATCGATCACTGTGGTCACACGTACGGTCCTGCCCATATTGAAATGCGACGAAAGTTGCGAGAGTTGGATGAGTTTATCAGGTTAGTTGTTCATTTTCCAAATGATTGATCAAATGAAGATGGTGTTTGCACTGAATAGGTGAATTCTGTATTTCCAATAGCCATAAAGGTACGTTTGCGTGTAACATTCTATTAGATGTTGGGTTATGTTGGTAATAGCTTATTTAATTCTGTAAGACTGTTTATTTTCAGGTGGAGTAACCAAGGGAGACACTGTTGGTGTAAGTCTTCGAACAATAGTTTGAACATTTGAGTGGTATTGTCAGTTTGGAGTGTAATAGCGAAGCTCGGTTTCTGGTCAACAAAAATTGTCCTAAACATCTTAATCTACTGCAGGTTGCAGAGTATTTGGGAGGGTTAATTTAGACTGACTTATGCTAAAAGGTTCTGTAGCGTTTACAAACTTCATCTCTTTAGGATTACGAAGTGGCAAGTACATCCGTCTTCGACGTTTTATTGTCAGGCTAGGTACAGTACGAATTTGCACGCGTTAGTTGTTAGGCTGGGATAATGCGGATTGGCTAGGTATTGTGGGACGCGCCTATGATCCAGCCAGGTGGATGTCTTTAGTATGAATCCCATACTGTTGACATGGCTCTTGGTCCTTCAGATGTACACCGAATACGAAGTATGTAAGGGGAACTTAAAGTGGCCCAGTTAGGGCTGCTCGTGGGAACATATCTGCATCAGAGTCTTGGTTTCGGTCACTCCTACAGACCATTTCTTACTCCAGCGCCGCTAGTTTACACGTCAATGTTTCATATAGGTGAACATCACCCACAATTGATCGCAGCTGTCGCATTCCCATAGACTTTCCAGTCGGCCCCTTTCGAAAAGAAGCACTAGACTCGAGTTTCGCTCTCATTAGAGCTCGTCAGTAGTGCATATCCTTGCCACTGCCGGGACTAGAACTCCGGCCACGCTTTCATGAGGCAACCGTGTTGACCACTGCGCCATTGACCTTATTATGTGTTTATTGGTTGTTCGGCAGGAAGTATTCTCACCCCAACAACCACTTCATGTGTACTTGTCATATTTTACATTTAAAATAATATGTAAACAGTTGTTGTAAACACCTAAATGCCGTACGTCCACGGAAACGTGTTCAAAGATAAGAGAAAAAAATACAGAAGACTTACTTCTGGAAATCCTTGTGTTCCGAAGGATCACAAGTTTCCTAACACACTTCATTTACTGGAGTAGTCAGGGTCTTCATCTCTCGTAGGCACGTTGTTGTTTGACAGCCCTGTGGATTTTCCCGACGCGGTACCTGGATGAACGGGCGGGCTAACTCTGCCACTGGACGCGTCCCTAGATCGCAAATTGGGGAACGACCTTCCACGTGAGAGTTAGCTGCGAAATATGCTGGGTTCTACTGGCAAATAAGCTGTCGCAAACAGTGAGCTGTACTATCAAAGTGTGATGGATTCACGGTGGGACTACTCTGGTACGTTGGCAGACTGACGGTCTGCAACCGGGGTTCCTGCAAAATGTCACATAGGCTCTTTAACGACAATACGACATGACGTATGTGACCTCGCCACAATAAGGTTTCGAATGTCCCAAAGTGGCACATGGGCTCCGTAACAGCGTGTCGTCCACATGGCTTACGGACATCTGCAGTCTCCGCAAACCATGGATTAATCCTGAAACAGCCGTTCGAATCATCTTTGTAATCGCCGCTTCCATCGGATACGTAAGGTTTGTCTGGCACCTTAAATTGCTGGGTCCCATTCGAAGGGTGTTTAAATCATTTTCGTCACCAGGCCTTGGCAACAAGAAACAAGCGTCGCAACAGCTTTCTTGGTCTTCAACTCTCTGGCTGGACAGATCTACTGTACCAGGTCCGCCTTCCTTGGTGAATCCTTAAACTACTACACTGCTTCTGTCGCAACTTTATGCAGGGTGTGTTAGACATCTTGGCTGGATGAATTCCATCCGAAGGGCATATGAACCGAATGACCACTGATCGCCGGCTTTAAGTGGACTGCGAACTCCCCAATCACCCCGCTGCCTTGAGGGTTAGGTTCTTTTTGAACAAAATGCTCCGGGTGGTGTCATTCAACCCAATCCCATTCTTCGGTCTGAGCAGCCGAGAGGTATTTTACCCTCACAACTATTGATTGTAAACTTTGCCTTGTGCTCTTATCATAACTCTTTGGCCAAGATACCTGCGATCGTCTTTGCTCTCACGTCACATCAGCACAGTGCTACAACCTCAGTCCCTGTCAGCCGCTTCGTTGTACGCGTACAATGTGCGCTTGCACGGAGACCCTGCGGCTCAAGCCAGTCTTCGAATTGCCCTAAGTGCGTATTCAAGAAAGGCACTGCTCGGCCGGACACCCGTCAATAACTGTCTGCGTTGTCAGATTCGGAGGTATGGTTCGTGTGTCAAGGGGCATCCATAGCAAACGCCGCCTGTTTGTTGTTGCGGCATATATCTCCATAGACTATAGTCCAGACGCAGACAGAGATGATTTCTATCAACAGCTCACAAACCTTCTGCACACCGTACGTTATGGTGCTAACTGGAGAGTTGAACGCTCGGATAAGCAGTCAAGTGCTGTTTCCAAAATTAAATATCTAGCACTGATCTGGATTCCGATCACGCACTGGTATGTACCAAGTTCGCCGTTCGCTTTCGTGAGACACCACTTCGTCGTCAAACATAAGTTATCGTATTTAAACCAGCAAGTACACAAGCGCTCTCCACTTAATAGAGCTTGTCTCTAGTCAAATACTCCTTCTATCAGACGACATTAAAGCATATTGGACATATGTACGGTACACCAGACACGAATGTGGTACTGCCTTGTGCGGTGCTACTGCCCGTTCAGCTGTCAACCGCTGGGTCTCTGTGTTATCATTGGAACTTCTTGACGCTTGTCGGAATATTCCACACAGCAATCGGTATGATTAAGTTCGCTCAGAACTCTGGAAGCAACTGCAGGAGGATCGCGAGATCTGGTGGGCCCAACGCTACCATCGGGGACCCTCGAACACTTTTTCATCCCATCCTAACAACAGGTAGAAGGAAACGAAATGTTAGCAAGGTAGTCTGCAAAGCCTATGATGAGCCTGTTCATAACGTGCAATGACGCCTAGGACACTGGGCTGGGCAGTTTCGAATAGCAGTTCAACTGGCCTTCCGAGCCACTGTCTGCGCCTTCGGCTTCCGCCTGTGCTCATTTGTCTGTTGATGTTTCTCAACCATCGAAATCAAGTTCCTAAAACATCGTATGACACTCGTCGCAGGCGAATTCTATCCTACTCCTTTTATAGGTGGATGTCCAACTTTAGTTAAAAAGCCGGCAGCTCTACTCCGGAAACTGTGGGTCGGTGAAGTCATTCCACCTGACCGGGGTTTACTTAAAATCATCCTTATCGATCGTAAAAATCTGTTTGTTCCACGATTACAGCTAGGGAGCGCTTTCTACAGTCCAAACCTTTTGATGTCCATCCAAATTCGGAAACTCTGAACGATCAGTTATTGCTTTCCTGACAGCTGGTTACAGGAAGTCGAGATGACCGAGGAGTTGTTGAGGCGTAAGAAACCTCTTGGCCCAGATTTCCTCTATTCTTCTTTCATTATATATATATATATATATATAAAGTATTTAAAAGGGCACACACTGAGTAGTGAACGATTTATTGTGACGTTTCAAATCCACACTAGGATCCGTTATCAAACAAATAAATGTGTTGGAATGAGATTGTTCTGCCGCTCACCGTGTTCGCCTGTCGGTCTGTCTTCGCTCGTTTTTCGTTTCAGTATCAACGATGCTGACGTAGTGGCTGTCTATATCTACGTGTCGATTGAACGAATTCCGCGAATAGAGAGCCTCCAGTACAAGCCGTTCCCCTTTCATCTTTGCCCGTGCGACCACTTTCGCATGATCTATGTTGACCTCGTGACCTGTGTCCGCGCAGTGGTGCCACAGTTGTGATCTAGGGTCGGCTCGCCGCATCGCTAATTTGTGTTCGTGCACGCGTGTGCGCAGCTGTTTGCCTGTCTCTCCCACATATTGTTGGTCACACCCGAGACATGGAATCGCGTATACCACGCCAGACTGTTCCGTGTGATTCTACACGACCGGAACCATGTCCGACCACTGAATACTTAGGATGCGTCTTAGACGTTGCAAAGCGGCTCAAATAAGGTACGTTCCGCTGATACAATGTCCACGTTTCACTGCCGTACAGCAGTATAGACAGCACCATTGAGCGGTAGACAAAGAGCTTAGTGCTCGGCTTCAGGCTGTGGTTCTTCCAAACACGTCTTTCAAGACGTCCGAACGCAACACTAGCCTTTGCCACACGAGCTCTCAACTCGCGGTCCACGGACAGATCGGTGGACAAATTGCTACCCAAGTAGCAAAATCAGCGCAGCTATCGACAACGGCTCCATTGATGCGAATTTGGGGTGAAGGTGAACAGACAGCACCTTCGCCCGGAGAAGGCTGAAAGAAAGAAAATGTCTTACCTGTGTTGATATCCAATCCAAACTTGGATGCCGTGGTCAGTCGCTGTAGTTCGTCCTCGCTGTGTGCGAACAGCGCGCTGTCATCTGCAAATAGAAGCATGCGCATCGTTGAGGTATGTAACCGGGTTGGGGCGCCGAATCGTCGGATATTCAGCAGGCGCCCATCCGTCCGGTACTCTACCTCAACGCCATCCTCCCCAGAGTCCTGAAAAGCAACTGTTATCATGGCAGTCAAATATAAACTAAATAGAGCTGGGGCTAGCACACAACCCTGCTTCACGCCAGTGACAATGTCAAAATCATCACAAGTCGATCCACACGACTGTACTTTCGCCCTCATGCAACATTCTAATCAAATTGACGAACTTACCTGGACATCCAAACTTACCAAGCACCGTCCACAACGCCTCGCGGCTCACGGAATCAAAGGCCTTGGTGAAGTCTACGAAGAGGGCATACAGGGGCTGGTTGCGTTCCCGGCATTTCTCCTGAATTTGTCGAGCAGCGAACACCAGGTCGATCGTACTCCGACTCGCCCGGAATCCGCATTGCTCCTCAGGAACATTGGTCTCCAAGACTTCCGTATTCAGCCGGTTCAGGAGAATTCTGGCGAGCACCTTGCCTGCGCAGCTCAGCAGACTTATGCCCCGATAGCTGTCAGGGCATTGCTTGCTACCCTTACCTTTGAACAAGGGTACGATCAAGGGCATCCTTAAATTCTTGCGGCATCACTTCGTGCTCCCAGATGGAGTGAACCAGCTGGAGCAGTGCACGTTCCAGCGCCGGTCCGCCATTCTTCAGGATCTCAGCCGGCAGTCCATCTTCGCCTGCAGCCTTCCCGTTGCGCAGTTGACCAATCGCTCTCTGCAACTCTAGTAAATCCGGGGCGAGAGCAAGTGAAGGCTTGATGGACTGCTGCGACAGGCTGTTCACGGTCATCCAATCCGTGGTAGCAGGACGATTTAGTAGGCCAAAAAGTGTTTGCGCCAGACCTCCATGATGTCTTCTGGCTGGATTCACAAACAGCCGGTGTCCGTGTCTACCAGTGCTTTAGTGGACTGGACCGATGGGCCGAAGATCGCTTTGAGCGAATCGTGGAACTCCTTATATTGTCGACGATCTGCGAAGCTCTGCATTCGCTCGCCCTGCTTCATCCTCCATTTGTCCCTGATTCCGCGAACACGCTCGGCCAGTTGATGGCAGATA
>LOND01028918.1:15513-28248 GCA_014220965.1 Paragonimus kellicotti
ATATTTCGTTTTTGCCTGACCACCATGTGGTTTAAAACAACTGTTGGTGGCCTTCAGTATATAATGCCCGGTACGGTAAACGCTCAGCTGGCATGCGGAGTACGTGACCTAACCATCGCAGGCTGTGCAACGTGAGTAGTTGACCGATCGATCGCGCATCCCGAGCGTTCCGGAATACGCGCCGGCGAACTGCCGCATTGCTCACGCGATCAGTCCACTTAATGTGGGCTGGCGAGACAACGATGGTCAAATACAGCAAGCTTGTTGATATCTTCCTTGCGAACAGGCCACGTCTCCGAACCATAGAGCAAAACAGAACGCACACAAGCATTATATACTCTTCCTTTCAGCGACAATCGAACGTCTTTTCGACGCCACAGATGACGCAGGTTGGCAAAGGCAACTCGTGCCTTTGCTATCCTCGTTGATATCTCATCAGCAATATTACAAGCTGACGAGATAATGCTACCCAAGTAGGTGAAACTGTCCACAGTCTCAAGCGGATTACCTGCAATAAAGAAAGTAGGAGTGGAAATGCCCCAGTCTTGAAGTAACACTGCACTTTGAAGGTGCGAAGCGCATTCCATACAAACCAGCCCGGTCATTCACCTTGTTCAGCATGGTCTGCATGTCTTCGGCAGAGGGGCTAAGTAAGACAATGTCGTCCGCGTACTCCAGATCGGTCAACCGAGCGCCAGGAAGAAGCTCAACACCAAGTCCACTGGACTCCTTAAGCGCACCCTCTAAAATGTCGTCCATGACAAAATTGAACAGGAAAGGGGAAATCGGACACCCTTGACGAACACCACTAGAAGTGATGAACCACCAACAGTTGGGTGAAACCACGTGGTGGTCAAGCGACAACGTGGTCACGAAATATGAGAACCCTGACTGCTCCACTGAGTAAAGTGGGTAGGTGTCGCCTGCCTGGATGGGGTCCTCGTGATCACTCAAACCGCTGGTTGGAGACGCTATCCGAGATGGCGGCGTGTCGCAGTCAATGGCGTACCTGCATCCATACCATTTCTAGTTCTTTTGCTTAGACTTCTATTAATTTTCAACCTTCTTAGTAACGTTTTCTTCTAGGATATTCCACGTCACTGTTGAGGTGAGCGGCAGCCCGAGCCACAGTACCTTTTGGTCAGGCTCATGGCTGATATGATGATGATGATGATGATGCCTAATTGACAATTGATGCCGGTTGGACACTATACTTAATAGCACTCCATGACCATATTTCCTGTTTTATTTAAAAAGAAGACCTTTTTTCCTCCTTTACTTCGAGGTTCATAATCGGAACCGTTACTTAATTTTTCGTGCAACAATGCGTCGATACGTGTCAACTTGGAAATCAGCATATTATGGTAGGAATTTGAAGAATTTTCAACGAAGTAAGTGAATTCACAAGACGTTTGGCATAGTAACACATTCTGTTCTCACGTTTTGTATACATTCTGCATTTGAAAAATGATTCCGTATTGTGTTTCATCTTAATCCGTAGGAAAATGGTCACTTTCCTCCATGCTGACGACCTCCTCGTGGTTATGGGAGATCATGGAATGACTGTTTCTGGTGATCATGGTGGTGACAGCTATGCGGAACTGGACGCAGCCCTGCTACTGTATTCCGGACGTGGATTTTCTCAGTTCATCAACAACTCTACTTCTCGTAAAAGTTCGATCGCACAGATTGATCTAGTTCCTACACTGGCAGCACTCACGGGTGTTCCAATCCCTTATTCCAATCTTGGAGTATGTGTGGATGATTTTCTGGGATCGAGCTCCGACGTTCGTAGGGCATTGTTGCTTAACTTCGTACAGGTAACGTAAAATTTTATATAAACAGTTTATAATCAGGTGCATTTCATTCGTATAGCCCTCCCGTTTCTTGCTAACTTCAAATTTTTCAGTCGTTTCTGAGTCGGTTTATGACGTCGTTTGCTGCAATGTGGTAAAAACCTAATGGGGTTGCTCAAATTTGTTGTTTGTCAGAGCGACAACTTGTGCTCTTCGTGGACATACGTGAACTGCTCCCGACAGTGTTGCGTATGTTCTATGTAAGCCGGAGCGTTTTCTGTTTGATTTCAATTTGCGCAGTAGTGAAACCGACGACGACCTCCAGGTTTGTGTTCACGCATTTCAGTCTCGACGGCTTCAAATAGCCTTGGGCTTACTGTGGGCAACCCCACGAAATATAGCTTACATGTACCCCTGTGGCTTTATTTCAGAGGTTGTTGAAAGTTGAACACTAATCACATTTGATCGCAACTTTTTGATTCGGTTGAACTCTTCAGCCAGCTCTTCTCTAACCAGAGCACTGAACCTGAGTTGCACCTTGCTAAAGTTTATCCGTAGTGCAAATTCTTGCATCGGATTTGACCTGCTGATGATCCTTAACAAGAGCTAGCATGAAATCGTTTGTTATCCTTTCGAAAGGGCCTGTTGGGAAAGTTCGTTCGAATGCGAAAGCTGCGATCAGTTGTGAGTGGTGTTCAGTTTATATCACTGTTCCTCAACATGGGCAACACGGCTACAAGAGGGCGTTGATAGGGTGTTGAATGGTAGGGGACCACTAGTAAGCACTCTCAATTTCCGATTATGAGGATTGAAGATTGCTTCTGGGTGAATTTCAGGCCGATGTTGATAAATTAATACAACTGGACCAGGCTAATCCATTGCCTTGATCTTCTGAAATTATTTGCAGCTTTATGCTAGATTATCTTGAACAGTGTGTTAGGTTGCCACTGTTCTGATTTCAGTATTCGCCTATGCGTTTTGAGTGTTGGGACGACATCTCTGTTTAGAAAGCGGCAGACTGAAAGAGTTTAGAACCAATGATTTGTATCCATCAAGGTTCCCGGCTTCTCATCAGTGTTTTATTTTGTTATTGTAACCACATTAATTTTTTGACATGCATTTTTATCCTTCTTAGCACCACTTAATGACCCGTTTTTTGCTTTCGTTCATCATTTCCGCGTACTTTAGGTACTGAACTACACCTTGAGTTATCATCGCGAAATCGGTTTTATTCCAATGGAATCTGATTTGGAACAGTTTGTGGATTCCCTTTCATATGTCGCAGACGCTGACCTATTCTCTTTTGCACAACGGCTTGAAAATGAACAGCTCAAATCTCGTCTTCAGCAGTTACAGGCGGCATTTCGGAAGCACTGGACACGTTTTGACAGTGGTCGTATGTGGATAGGTTTATGGTTAATGTTATCCGGCATAAGTACATTACTACACTTCGATTCTTGTTGGGGGAAGAAGGAGCTTGTGATAATTGGACAGAACTTTGTTGCTATTTGCACTTTATTTGATATAGGGACCTCGTTTACTACTTCTACTTTTGGTCGACTGATGTTTGCCTCGGTTAGCATATATGTTCTGGGCAGTTCATTGTTGGAATGCAGAGTTTCTTTTAGATCTCACCTTCCTCTGCTTTTGGCATGTTTACATGGAATGTCTTATCTGTCCAATAGTTTTCTGGTGCATGAAATTCGTATCACCTGCTTTCTTTTGCACACGTTAATTCTTTGCTACGCATTCAAACGCATCTTGACGATCGAGACTTCATATTCCAACTGGCGTGCTTGTTGTATCCCCTTGGCACTTATGTTTGGTATACGTCTCGGTGTTATCTTTGAAGTTTGTCGTGAGGAGTCATTTTTTACATCTAACTGCCGATCACCTGTTGACGCATGGCTTGCGAAACCTCTGACAAAACTCACTCTGGAAGAGGCTCGATTGAACGGCACTTGTCGGCTGTTCGTGGCTTTTGGGGTGCTATTACTTGTAATTGTTTCTCATCAGCTCTGGTTGAAACATTTGACAAAAGGAACCGTGAGATGCATTTACCTTCAGTGCATTTTGCCCTTGGCTGGCTTTTTCCTCGCGGTATGTTGGATACTGGACATAGCTCAAGTTTTCGTGATACAGTCTTCGAACAACTCCCTGTAAGTGGTGTTCCATGCTAAAGTCATTAATGCCACAACAGTTTTCAAACTTCACATGTTCACACGGTCGGTTATGTTGTCGTTCAGCTCAAACACTATTTTCTCTACAATTTCAGCTTCACTTTCTTCTTTTTGCTTGTTTGACACTGCAGGCGAATAACCGAAGATTGATGGAACTTAGAGAGCTTTTGTCACTGACACTGACGTTCCTTTAGAATAGCTCTTGTGATAAACGGTTACGTTTCTGAACTGTTGCACATTCTGTTACTCCGATTCACTGGTAGTATACATAAGAAAAACTGAAATTTCTGAAATAATTCTCTTTGAAAAGTTCGCATCTTCCACAAATTTACGTATGTTAAACTCATTCGCGATGGTGAATCTCTAAAGTAGCTAACCATTCGGGTTCACAGAAAAATGAAAATATGCTATCTCGATAATTGTATGTTTTTTACTCGGATCTATTCCCGTTAAAACTAAAATGCACGGCAGAAGTTGACAAAACCTTAGGGTGTCTCAAGTCGAACTAGAAAGGTATATTGGTCGGTTCTTTGTTGAAGATGGAAGACTACTCTTATTGTGAAGTCTGTATCCAATTTTAGTTTTATTTTCATGAACCTATTTAGACTGAAGGAAATAAATTTGGCCATATGCGCTGCTGGACAAAAATGGACCGAATGGTTTATAAGAGTCAGCCCACACTGATTGGATATTTGAAGTACAAACCGTTTGTTCGCTGTTGTACGCACACCCGCCTCTCGGCATCGATCGCCTGAGTTACCTTCGCCGAATGTTCATTGTTCGTCGACTTTCACGCTGGTCTCTGTCTCTCACCCTTTCCCTTGAGGTGATGTACTATCCCGGATGCCGTACGCGGTTGAACAACACAGTTACTATGACTCTCCTTGAATTGACTGTTTTTTTGTTGCTATGTAGGTGGTTTACTTTTAGTGGGATTATTACAGCACCCTTTCCGTGTATGCATTTGATGCGGTCTGCAAGGTGTTGTTCCATTTGTGTGTATGTCTCCAGAGTGTCATTCACAGATGCAAAAATGTCTGCAGTTCGGTAATCCTGAGATTTATTCTACCATGTTTCCCAAGTTATTTTGGGATAGTGAGGTTTCATTGTTGGGAGACTGTTTAAGCTCCTGTCATCATCATCATCATCATCATCATAGCAGCCATGAGCCTGACCAAAAGGTACTGTGGCTCGGGCTGCCGCTCACCTCAACAGTGACGTTAAATGTCGATCTTCAGACATTTAAGCTCCTGTGCAAGGATGCCAATGGGCCTGGACATTATCTTCTTGAAGTGTCTTGCCATTCCAGCTGGAAAAGGTTAGGAGTTGACGACGTCACACTAAGCCTTAGTTATAACCATTGACGACGGAGTTGAAGAAGACCAGCTCACTCCTTGCAGTTGACCAGTCACCAGCTCAGGGACGGAATCATCACGACATTTTACTGTAGGAATCTGCATTTCATCATCAGAGCGTTCACGATGCGTATTCTTCCGTTCAACCTCTGTAGATGAAATAGGGCCTCATCAGCCATCCTTCCACATTTGACTTGATGTTCAAGCTTGTTGTCTTTGAAAAGCTCATATCTCTCTTGGTGGTTGTGACAAAGTAACATCGTATTGCTCACTGCGCCGCGCCCATCGATCGGATCTCATGGAATTAAAATGCAGCCAGCTATAACTCCGTTGAACCAGCACTTTTGCCGTCCTCAGAAAGTATTTATTGTTGAGTATCGCACAACATATGAAAACTGGGCTCAGCGATGTTTGTCGCGTATTGGGATGTTCCGTCAGCTACCAGCCAACGCAGAAATTCCGTACGTCTATTTCACATCTGAACACTTTCGCTCTGCAAGGTGTACTGTCTACTCTTTTCGTGAACAAAAATGGGCAATCAATAGGCGTTTTATAGAACTATTGCTAGTAGCGATGATCGGCATTTCTCCCCTTATCCTGGATTTTAGTCGTGTCGTAATGAACTCTGCATTCCCATCCACTACACAACATAGATGTGTGACATATTCATCAGGAAACGTTTGTTTGGCAAATCCACATTTCAATGCAGTTCCACTACCATTTTCCGCAGTGCCCTCGAAAATATTGTGTTTGATATCAAAGCTTTGTGCGATCAACATCAAATCCCCCCATGCGTGCGCATCGTACGATTCTGTTTGTCTTTACTTGGCATCGTTTGATTGTGTTGGTATTTTTTCCTTGACCATGGTGCAGCTGGCCTGTAACACTTTTTCTGTTCCTGGTCGACCAAGGTTCGACCATCCTGCTCGTTCCGTTTGGCGTAATTTGATCGGCTCAGGCTGAGTGATGTTCACAAACAACTACGGGTAACAATACTGACAAAAAATGAATTGGTGTCGGATACAATCAGTGTTTAGCGTGCTGATCATATGGACACTGTTGAACCACATTGGATGATTCGAGACGTTTGAATCTACTGTATGTGTTACTAATTAGTAAAGTAGTATACAGCCACGCGGTCGCTTAGGTGTGTCATACTTCGGTTTCTGTGTATAACAATGCACATTAAGCCAGACAGAACGAGCAGGCGGTCGTCGGTGCATGTTTTTCCTGGGGACTAGACCGCCAACTTTTGCATACTGCGTTCTCCTAAAACGGCTTGTAATAAATCAGTGCGTTGCAGGAAGTGAGCTCAACGCAGAGCATAACTTGTTCCCCACTCTGTGCGCATCAGACAAGTGAGTGCCCAGTTATACCATAGTCACCCGGTCGATCGAACGGTCTTCAGAACTCAACGTGTGGGAAGATCACGCGGTCAGATATGTACCACCGTGTTTGCTCCCATT
Source organism: Paragonimus kellicotti (assembly GCA_014220965.1). Classification (NCBI taxonomy): domain Eukaryota; kingdom Metazoa; phylum Platyhelminthes; class Trematoda; order Plagiorchiida; family Troglotrematidae; genus Paragonimus; species Paragonimus kellicotti. The sequence goes on from LOND01028918.1 coordinate 22,311, forward strand.
TATCGCAAAGATAAAACGTACGAATTATATAGCTCAGATAAACAGAGGCAGACACTGAGCGGACGCATACATTTACTCGAAGTATTGAATGGAATCAAGACCACCGCAACCCACAAGACTGCTCCAGCTACATGCATACATGCATGCTGGCGAGCTTGGATCAGGTCAGTCTTGCTAAAAGTTACTAATTTCAGGCTCCGTTAGTGTAACAGTATCTTGAATAAACTAACTTGCTATACTCCGCACAGCCACCAGTGCTATGTGCGTTGCTTTTGTCAGAGAGGTCTGTGTACAGTCGGTGTGTAACTTGTCCACTCCCGTTGGTGTGAAATGAGTTACTCATTAATTTTATATAAATATCCTCATCACAGACAACACTCACTAAACTGATGACCGTGCGGATAAATGTTTCGGTTAGTTTTGGACGACTGTTACCGATTTCGTTTACTGGGGGTCTAATTTGTGTTATTAAAATAGACTACGATACCTCGGACATATTGTTGCGTGCCCTCGCTAACTAGTCCCTTTCTCATAGACCAGAAGTTGACTATTCATGGATTGTTTGATTGCAACCCGTTTTGTTACTTTTGCTTCTCCTTACAATGTTTGTCATACTGTTTTAGCCCTCAAGGTTTGTTATTTTCACCATATTTAAATGATTATGTTTAGTTATTCGTTGCATTTATGTGGTCATCATTTTCGATTAGTGATGGAGATTTTTCAAATCCGAACCATGTATAGGCATTACATGACTCACCCGGTTTTAAACTGTTTCTTAACCTTAATCGCTAATTTATGGTTACTATTCCATTTTCATCTCGTTTGTATCGCGCTTCTTTTTTCTCAGTAGTGACAGTAAAATTGAGACGGTAAATTTGATTTAATCAGTTGTTCAAACGTTTATTTTAGTGTATATTAGACGTTGGAAATATCACTTTTCGTACTAAGTCGATAATTTGCTGTGGTATATTTCAGACTAAATGAAGAGAATCACCTTTTACAACGAGGACAATTGAAGTTAGAGCAAGCTTTCATTGTAATTCGCTCTTGATGTACAGATTTTTTTCTCCATCAGTAGGCATGAGACATCTAAGGATCTACCTCCTGGGGACGATCTTTGTCATTTCTGCTTATTCTTGGTGCTCCTCTGTCAACGTTTCCACCTTCGATACCGTAGCCCAACTCATTTCCTAACCTTCTGTTTCTCAACTTTCCCACTCTCCAAATTGGCGTCTTATCTACGTGTCGTGAAAGCCGGAATTATATACATGCACGTGTTTACGTAATCGGCCTCAAGCGTGATCTGACGCTGCTGTTGTTCAAGCTACCGTTTGGACTCAATGGCGACGAAGAAACTGTCCATGGAAGGGTTTTCAAATAAAATGTGGATAAACCGTGATTAATTGGACAATGTAGGCGGGTTGTTGACTGTAGCATACTGCCATATGAGAGTTTCTGATTAGAAAGTTAGCTGATCACGAGGTCTTAGAAATACAGCAATGTGCAGTTCATACTCCGACATGTAAATGAACAAAGCGTTTACTTCTTGGTTCATTTCATGCAAAAACGTTCGGTAAACTTCTTTTACTTTTGCAGTTAAACCACGTTATTTGAATAAATGGCTGAGGCACTTTTGTTCATCTCTGCATGTCACAAAGTGGCACTTCCACCAGTTTCTCCATTTATTGTATGAAACCTCACTGATGTCATTAAGGTATGTACTGTAACATACAAGCTGACCGTTTTTACTTGATTATCCGTTACACACGTGGACCACCCTTGAGCAATGTGGAGACACCAGGTGACAGCGTTCTTCCGAAGCAGGGGTTCCAGCGATAATCTTGTAAAAGGAGATAACAGGAACATGCATGAACCAGAGGCCCAACAGGCCGTGCACACGACTTACACAAACCAAAATGGCGTTAAAAACACAATAGCACGCTCTGTTACGTAATTTAAATTAAATCCTTGCGCGCTTGCTGGTTTTGATTGCTGTTTACAGTACCAACACAGTCACAGCTAACCGCTGTTCAAAGCTTTTTGTTGTTCAGGCCGCTCTTTCATCTCACTCGGTCTGGTGCCGTCGCAGCTGTTAGCGCACGCTGCCAGACGTGTGTGTGGATGCCAGTACGTAAATTCGTTCGATAATTTCCGATAAAGCCAATTGCTGATGTATTGAGATGTTTTTCCGTTCTCCAGTAAATTGCTCAATATTTTTTGAATTGGGTTCTTTCGGTTGACTGAAATATAAACTGTTCATGCATACGCTTTACCTATCTTTCGTCTCTGTTAGACATTGGATAAGGACTTGTTTCTCTCGTGCAGTGTTGCTGTCTATTACGGTAGTGTTTGCACGACTATCCTGGTCTCCCTTGTTGATCGAATCCATTGAAAATTCAAAAGTAATGCATCCAAACATACCCAAGCTCCACTCACCTCATCGAACGTTGTCTGAAATGAATACCACTTCGGAATTCCATTCATACGGGAAACCAATAAATACACTGGCTGGGACGGCATCTGTCTACTCGAGTTGGATTGGTACAACCCTCATCTTGTTGCCTCTGCTTGCGTCAATGGTCTTTCTCAATGAAGTGCATATATTTCCCCTTATCGCGATTCCTGTTACATTCGCGATGCTTAGCTACTTTCTTCAAGATTTTGCAAAACACGCAAGTGGTGACAAAGGTGAGTGCTCGAAACTTTTAATTTAATGAGCTTTTTGTTTTAACCGCTTCGTCTATTTTCATTGCATCTAGAAGCTTCATCCTCCATTATATATGTTCACTGTTTCCAGATAATCTACTAGCTCGTCATCTGAGTCAAGCTTCTTCTTGGCAAATCGCTATTGCTTCTAGCCTCTTGGATAATCTCTCGTTTTACATAACCGGACATCAAGCGACCATAGTCGGTATACCTTGGGATGCAGCGTATGCGGCTTATTCTGGAATTCACGCAACTCATTGGCTCCCAGCGCTCATGGTTGTTGTTCACTTATATGCTGGGTCCATATTGGTTGCATCTAGTCTACCGCTGTTCGTTATCCTCGTTACTCCTAAAAATGGGCTGTGGACCAGAACCGACAGATGCTGTTATTCAACTGAATTCGCTCTATGTACGATAGACCCTAAATCGGTCCAGTTTGACTACGCTTTTGATCGATTGGCTTGGCGATTTCTTACATGTAAAGCAATTATGGTGAGTTTGAAGTACTATGATACTTTTCATGTTTCCATTCTGTTCAACTATAGATCCAAAGGCATTATTCATCCTTGAACGAGAGTAGATCTTGACGCGGTACGACGCCTTGCGCATTTCGATGACCTATCGGGCTAAATTGGACGGTGTGACCACACGACAGAGTCACTCATACCAGGCAGGCCAATGGGTAGAGGTCTGACAAACCAGTCTCCTGGTCCTCCAGGTTGGGGGTTGGAAGAAGGTTGGCATCTTTTTCCGGAAAAAGTACCAGTTCTGGTACATTGCCACCCAACCGCTGCCTTGCGGTACAGGCTTTTGAGCCAAAGGCTTTGGTTGAGAACCCTAATCGTTCTCCTGTCTAGGTCTGGGCGTCCTGGCAGTATCTCAGCCCACACACAACCATGAATATTCACAACAACAATAAATCCATACTGCATCGGCCGTCTCGCAGTATAAACCGGGTCGCCCTATCTGCTGCATACAGCAGGGTGGATAGGCGAAAACATGCTACTGCTGACCCCTCCCCCACTGTCCTATCAAATTTAGCTCTCAGGCCCCTCCCGACCTCCATTTCTGATAATTACTCTACAGGTCCCACAACAGATGTAGCTAACTGTGGTAACACTGAGCCGGTAAGTTCCGTCTCTTGCCATTCAGCTTCAGGCCTCCCTCGTCCCTTGCTTAGACCTAGAATGCGAATTAATATAGGTGCCTTCAACGTTCGCACGCTAAAACAGATAGGTCAGCAGGCCGCTCTCGCACGAACGTTAGACTCGTTGCATGTCGATGTCTGCTGTATCTCGGAGACTAGAATCCATGACAGTAGTCAACGTATGGAACTAACAGCACCCGCATTGTCTACCCGATACTGGTTATACACTTCGGGTGACTCCACAGCCGCTGTTACAGGTCAGGCTGGGGTAGGTATAGTTCTCAGCACGACGGCCGCAGCCGCATTAGTAGATTGGATTCCTGTTAACAGTAGACTTGTGCCGTCCGCTTGGCAGGTTCTGTTGAGACAAGCTTCAGACGTGAAACCTTCTGAAATCTTTTCATTGTCTGCTTATGCTCCAACTGACTGTAGTGACACCGGTGTCAAGGACGCTTTTATTCGGATCTGGCCGCTCTCCTTCGGTCGACACATGGTTCTGATATAGTCGTTCTGGCCGGAGATATGAACGCCCAGGTCGGTCGCCTTGGTGAGGCCGAAGTCTCGTTTAGGTGGCAGGTTTGGGATAGCATCACATCGCTCGGATAATGGCGGGCGACTGTTACAGCTGTGCGCTGAGCATAAGCTATTTTTAGCCAGCACTAGTTTTAGGCATCGTGCGCGTCATTGTTATACTTGGCACTCTCTTCTCCGAATCAGGCCTGGCTGATAGTTATAGATGGCGGGTTCTATTCAGGACTGTCGTTCTTATTGGAGCACATACTTGGATTCAGATCATGCGTTGGTACGTTGTCGTTTTGTTCTTACTTTTGCTGGGCAACGACCCCACCGACAGCAACGATTAGCTGTTGAGAAACTGGCTTTACCATCGGTAAAGCATAAGTACCAAACCAGCTTAGAAAGCTGCCTTAGTAGTTCTCACTCCGAAGATCCTAATAGCTGCTGGACTCAAATCTCACAGGCCATTCAGAAAGCAGGTACTGTAGCATGCGGCACGGGGTACATGGGTTAAACAAACATTGGATTTCAGAGAAATCCCTGGAGTTGTTAGAAGCCAGACGGAACATTCCTCCTGGTAGTTCACATAACAAGTCTAGAAGAGATATCCGTAGGAAACTGAAACGTAGTCTAAAGGCTGATCGTGAGGCTTGGTTAATGGAAAAAGTTAAGGAAATGGAAACCGCTTTTGCTTCAGGGAACATCGGCAGACTCTTCAAGCTTATCCGTGCTACTGGTCCCAGGCGACCTGTCTGTCAGTGAAGCTATCAGCGAGACAGATGGTGCACTCATCTACAATAAGTCCAGAAGGTTAAGCAGTGGGATGGAACACTGAGGGTCAATTTAGCTGGCCTCCTGCTTCTATTGTGTTGCCGCCACAAACTTGTGATGTAGCACCCTGGTCGGTAGATTTGGAACCACCCACTGAGACTGAGGTTCGCAATTGCTTTCGGTTCTCAAACGTAATAGGGCTGATGGTTCAGATGAAATAATGAAATAATGGAGGACTGTCTGCGGCACTCAAATGATGCCGGCGTGGACCTCCTACCTGGTGAAAGACTGACTGATCTTGATTATGCTGACGATAAGGTATTGCTGTTTGACAACTTTCAAGCGGCTAAACGCTATTTCGCGTTCATGCATAATACTTCGAAATGCGCTTTGCAACCTCAAAATGCAAAGTGCTTCTGCAAGAATGTTGTGATCACGTAGATTTAATGTTAGATAATGAAGTCATGGAGATTGTCGACCGGTTTGTATACCTGGGAAGCTGCATCAGCGGTGGCGTCGGAAGTGTTGGGAATGAAATAGAAGCGCGTATTTCGAAGGCTAGGGCGGTGTTCGCTAGTTTGAAACATCTATGGCGACAGAGAGGTATTTCCCTAAAGCTTAAGGGTCGTGTATATCAAACAACAGTGAGGGCTGTATTACTTTACAGCAGCGAAACCTGGCCGCCCACGGTAGAGGAGGTGAACCGTCTCCATGTACTTGACGACTGATGTCTGCGTCCAATCGCTCGTATTGGGTGGCACCAGCGAGTAAGCAACGAGGAGGCTAGGAAGCGGGTGT
>LOND01028918.1:28348-65640 GCA_014220965.1 Paragonimus kellicotti
ACTCAAATGATGATGGCGTGGACCTCCTACCTGGTGAAAGGCTGACTGATCTTGATTATGCTGACGATAAGGTATTGCTGTTTGACAACTTTCAAACAGCACAAACAACACTGGACGCTATTTCGCGTTCTGCTAAGTACTTCGGAATGCGCTTTGCAGCCTCAAAATGCAAAGTGCTTCTGCAAGATTGTTGTGATCACGTAGATTTAATGTTAGATAATGAAGTCATGGAGATTGTTGACCGGTTTGTATACCTGGGAAGCTGCATCAGCGGTGGCGGTCGGTGTAGGGAATGAAATAGAAGCGCGTATTTCCAAGGCTAGGGCGGTGTTCGCTAATCTGAGACACCTATGGCGACAGAGAGGTATTTCCCTAAAGCTTAAGGGTCGTGTATATCAAACAACAGTGAGGGCTGTATTACTTTACGGCAGCGAAACCTGGCCGCCAAGTAGAGGAAAGTAAAGCGCCTCAGGTATTTGACCATCGATGTCTACGTTCAATCGCCGTATGGTAAGGAAGCTGTCTTCGCTGATGACGCCTTACTTTCACTACAGCTCGGTTGTTTGTTTGCAAGGTGTAGGCGCCTTGATGTTGTATGTTTGAATATAGACGTAGCTATTTTTAGTAGTTAGGTCCACTTCCCCTCCCCTCCTCTGTTTTCTTCTTTCTTCCTATATAAGTTTTTTTTCTTTTCCTTTGTTCTTCGTGGTTGTGTGGCAGTCAAGCATCAGTGTGAACCACTGATGTATTGCTGTCTATGATGATGATGATGATGATGATGATGATGATGATGATGATGATGATGATGATGATGGTCCAGATGATCTCGTGCCGGCACTTTTCAAAGAAGGTGGAGAGGCGTTAGTAGAGGCATTGACTCAGTTGTTTCAACTTGTGTGGACGACGGAGACCATCCCTCCGTGCTGGGGTCACTCGATAATAGTTCCCATATTCAAGAAAGGTATCAGGGGCTCTTGCGAAAACCATAGGGAATTAGTTTGACCCCAGTCATTACTAGGGTTTTGGCATCATCGACTCACTGCAGTTCGGGAGGTAAACATTAGGGAAGAACAGGCAGGGTTTCGCCCTGGGCGGGGTTGTATAGATCACATTTTTACTCTTCGTCAAATTCTGGAGCAGCGTCATGTGTACCGCCGGCCAACAATCGCCGTATTCCTCGACTATAAAGGTGCGTTTGATTCGGTGGACCGATCTACACTTTTAGAGTCGCTTAAACGCAGGGTGTACCGACCAAGTATGTGAACATACTGTCGGCGCTTTATTCCCATACTTCAGCTCAGGTTAGGGTTTACGGTGAACTGTCTGACAGTTTCAGCACCAGGAGCGGCGTACGTCAAGGCTGTCCCTTTCACCATTTTGTTCAATTTCGTCATAGACGAAATAATGGAGGACTGTCTGCGGCACTCACAAGATGCCGGCGTGGACCTCCTACCTGGTGAAAGACTGACTGATCTTGATTATGCTGACGATAAGGTATTGCTGTTCGACAATTTTCAAACGGCACAAACAACACTGGACGCTATTTCGCGTTCTGCTAAATACTTCGGAATGCGCTTTGCAGCCTCAAAATGCAAAGTGCTTCTGCAAGATTGTTGTGATTACGTAGATTTAATGTTAGATAATGAAGTCATGGAGATTGTTGACCGGTTTGTATACCTGGGAAGCTGCATCAGTGGTGGTGCAGGGAATGAAATAGAAGCGCGTATCTCTAAGGCTAGGGCGGTGTTCGCTAATCTGGGGCACCTCTGGCGACAGAGAGGTATCTCTCTGATGCTTAAAGGTCGCGTATATAAGGCGACAGTGAGGGCTGTGTTACTTTACGGCAGCGAAACTTGGCCGCTCAGGGTAGAAGACGTGAACCGTCTCCAGGTATTTGACCACCGATGTCTGCGTTCAATCGCTCGTATCGGGTGGCACCAACGAGGAGGTTAGGAAGCGGGTATTTGGTACTGATTGTCAAACGAGTTCTTTCGTTCAGTCCTTACATTTGTACAAACGGATGGTTAGGCCATGTACTAAGGATGCCAGCTAGTCGTTAGATGGCGGCTAATCGAGCTCAGTGGCGTGAATGTTGTCGTTGTTTGGCCGAGTTGTCTGTGAAGTGAGTGCACTTAATGATGCGGGGCAGTGAAAGCCGTAAGGAAGCTGTCTTGCTGATGACGCCTTACTTTCACTTACAGCTCGGTTGTTTGTTTGCAAGGTGTAGGCGCCTTTACTCTGTCATTAACCATTACAAATATTTTCGATCCACGGTGACTGCGACCGGTAGACTAATTTATAACTGTTCACTTTTCCTGTGACCGCTAGCTGAGTTACGACTGTTTTCCTTAGCGATGCTCAACTGAGAAATTATTGCTTCGTTTTTGGTTTTCCACTTCGCTTGGTTAAATTTATATTTTTCGGCGTTTGTCGCATTTATCATTTTTAGACTTTTGGCTCCGTTGTAAGTGCTTTTCTTCTGCGACGTCACCTGATGGTTTGGAAAATATTCGCCCCTCGACTTCTCTTCTCAAGTTTGAGCTTGTTAGTTTCTGGATCGGTCTTGATCTTCGTCCGTTTGCTGGTGATTAATCTGCTACATTCTTCCGTGGTTGAATTACGGAAACGACTTTTGAAGCGGACTGCACCGATGTACTAGAATCATGTTATTTTGACTGCAACCCCATTGTCTGTGATCTGGTCAAATTTGTGACCCACTTGAAACATGACGTTTTTATTGTACTATTTCGTTTTCAATATATTTTCCTGTCGACGAGGTATTGGCAATGCTCATTTCAACTTCCTACCACCCTCTGCGAGAGTAAATAGAGAACTGGGCTGGAGTCATTGTTGTATTCCATCAATTTAGTCTGCTTCTAATAAAGGGCCGTCTCGAACAAAATAACTGAACATTTAGGTCTTACCACCTGTGTGTTTTAGTCCGGGTCAACTGAGCTGCTCCTCGAATCATCCAGTTCACCTATCAAGTCGGTGCGTATGTCATGTGGTGAGCCCTGTTTTTCTAGTTTGAGTAACATTCAATCGTCGGCTAATATAACCGTGAATCATTGAGAAGGGTTCATCTTATTCGATTATGTTTTGCACAGTCTTTACGCAAACTTTATTCAGCCCACGCCTCAGTTTTTCATTTCTTCGAGTGTTTTGGCGAACTGGAGAAGTACCCTGTGATTTATGCTTATCAACGGGTATTTTTTTCAACCTAGATACTGGAGCCTATGTGATAACTATATGGTCATCAGCCTTGTCTCTGTCGCATCGAAGTTCCTGGTTTGATATTGTGGACACTCGTCAGACCTAGGGAAAGCGAAAGTCATGAAAAGCCGTCAGGATTGCGATTCGATTGTAGGCGCATTATTCACGTTTCACTCTTGACGGGCATTGGAGCAACAACAGCTACAGGCAGAAAATGTGTAGTCTTTTTAAGCCTTAAGCCTTTCTTCTTTTCTCTCAGTTGCAACATTATGACGTTCTCTCTTTCGCAAAATATTCCCATAGGTATATGTGAATCTGTTAAGTTCGTTGAATACCAAATGTACAAGGGAAGTGTGGATTCGCGGACAATCGTTTGAGATGTCCGTGACTAGGCACGGCTCTCTTCGTTCGTGCAATCTCTATTTCTCAAATTGTCATGATATTCTAGAACGCGTGCTTGAGGAATTCAGTGCCGTTAATGTGTAATTTTCTCACCATTAAGTTGACTGACACGTATACATGAGGCATTGTACTGCTTAGCCCCGCTACCGAAAACATGCACGCAATGCCTTCAAGACGGGCGTCCTCACTTTTACTTCCATTACTAACTATTCGTATGAAACCGTGGACCGTTACGCCTACTTGAGTGGTATCGTCAACTTGTACTGTTGTTGACTTGGTTTTAGCGCGTGTTTATCTTTTTCACTTGTCGTCTCTGACGTCGGAAAGACTTCCGGTTGTAGCTGTGAGGAAGGGTTTATACTGTCCGCGTGATCCATTATTCTCTGTGGTTCGGAAACGTGATCTGTTGCTGACAAACGTGTTAGTGGACTGATTGTGTTTGACCGTCTTTAGTTCTATTAATAAGCCCGCGTGAATTGGTTTAATCGCGTGAACAATGCGATTGTTTGTCATCCATTTTAGTAAGGCTAGAAATTCTGCGTCATAAGACCATAAGGATTCTGCCTGGGTACTTGGTGTGGCGATGACCTCTATTTTAATTATCTGATGATGCCACATCAGCTGTTGTCCGCTTCCCGCTGCAATGCGGGTGAATAGCTCTCCATCTTTATTTCAGATGATGGTTTATTCTCGCACTGTGACAGAACACGAATCCGCGTGTTCGGGATACAGGAAACATTTTGACGAGAATCACTCGGCTGTATGCATTGGACTGAACTGCCATACTCATTATTTACTATTTTGGCTCAGATACTGCACTTGCTTTTCACATTTCAGCTATCGCTCTCTGGTTAGCGATTCTCTGTTTCAAGATAAAGAGTCCTCACAGTTTTGCGCGCCGTCGTTATGTGAGTCTTGCACATCTTTTTGATTGTCCTCCTCACGTTGGTTTCACATGTGCATATGTGGTGAGTAGTAATTGATCCAAACGTGTTAGAGTAATTTGTCATCTCTAAACTGAACGTCAATCATAGTTGGTCCCAGCTTTCACATCTGAGTAGGATTTTCAGCTATCCCCTTTCATGAACTTGTCTCGAACTTCATTCCTGTTAAAACTTGTCGGCAGTTCATATTCCTGCCACAGTCCAGCTTTGGGATCCGGTCCACGTTCTCATGAGGCAACTGTGTTGATTCCTCCATTGTCCTCACATTGGGCGCACTGGAAGTATATCTAGGCAATCGTTTGTGAGTTACGCTCAAGTTGCCCGATCGTCTCCGGAGCATACACTAACTGTTCTGCTAACTCCACTCAGAACTTCTTAGTCAGGTTGAACTCATGGTGTATAATTTTTGCAGACGAGTGTTTTATCATAAATTGGATTAAGCGCGCATTGTGTGCTCTGTGTCTACTTTTGTTTGCCATGGCACTGCCTGTGGTCGAATTCGTCCGCGCTTCGGCTGCAAAGGACCGCTTGTGATTTTCTTCATCTCACCGCCGGTTATCCACGATCTCCCTCACAAATTCCCCTTTGATAGTCTCGAAGCAATCCTCTGAATGTACCTCAGATTCATCTAATATTACCGCAATCTGTTAACTTATGCACCAGTTTGTGGTGGACCGACTCACTATAAATCAGCATGTAGCAGAAGTTATTAAACCTCCATAAATTTGACCGATTTGTCTAATACTATAAGGCCCGAGGTCTTTTTCCTTCGCGAATGACCTGATTTTGACATCTAAACTCCGATCATGATTAATGACCAAACTGGGACAAGTAATTGATCCAACAAAATACCAGTGCATAGAAGACAAGGCGCGATCGAGAGGTATCTGTCTAGCGATTTCGAAGTTTCCGGCTGTATCCTGAGTTAAGCACCCAAATCACCTTGATTCAAACATTTTTTTGCCACTCAGCGAGCATCCATTGAGCTACAAGGAAACCATTGAAAATGGGATGTAGCAGCTCCTGCGTATTTCAGCAGATACTAAGAATAAAGCAGCTTTACGAACTTGACCATGTTTATGTAATCAGCTGTCTAGTAGCGAGTGACGGTAAACCTTGGCGTTATCTTCAATGACCCCCTAAGTTGGTTTAATGATTGATAACTCGATAGGGGGAGATTTTTTGTCTGAGCTTGTATGGCATCTTGTTATGATCGTTTGTTATCGGTCACTCGGATGATCCTTTTTTGTAAGTTCGAGAAAAAAGTCCGTAAGGGTCAAATCACCGCGAGATCTTGGAAGTTCAGGCGAATATCGAAAATTTCAAATTATGACTCATGACACGTATCTTAGGCAAGTGCCCACTTTGTTCGTCGCTCGCTGAGCATCCGTGATAAGTACCTTCTCTGGGTTAGTTCACACCTGGATCACGTAGGATGTTTGAAACGCCTTTTCATCTTTGTGGAGGAATGTTTGTTTTGTCATCTCCATAATTTCAAGGCCCTTTTCAGCGGCCATTTCGTGGTGATGCAAAGAAGAAATATAACCAGGTCCATCGTCGATTTATCTATTGTGCTTTATGCACTGTGAATCACGAAAGCACTCGCAGGGTTCCAGTCGAAGAGCATATGTCCATATTTGCTGTTATTTGAAAGAATAGCTAAAATCGTTTGACCAGCGCTTGTTATTATCACTAGAGTCTCAGATTTTTAAGTTGACATAAAGAATAGAGTTGCTGAATGTCCACAGGGTCATTGATGTGTATCAGAATGTTAAACGACCTATCATAGACGTTTGAGGAATCTGTGATATTCGGGTAAGAAAAGAAAGATCTCACCCGGTTGTTCATTTAAGCCTTCCCCCATCGTCAAACGAAGTAATTCAGCACAGATAATCTTAGTTGCTACACACTTCCAGTTTATATGCAGAATCACTGTTCGGAACACGGGTGGAAGCTTTGGCGATGTACATTGATCTGGTGTTTAAGATGAACCCATCGTCATCAGTCTATGCCAGACTGTCCATGAAGGTCCATATTGACGAAGCAGGACCGGCTCGGAAAGAAGCCGTGCTAAAGGATGGCGCTCTTTGGCGAACTCTTCATTATTTTGCGTGAAAGGCTAGTGAGGATGATCGGTTGGTAGTTAGCAAAAGGATTTCTACTGCCTATTTTGCAGCCGGGCGTGACAATGGCTTCTTTACACGCATCAGGGACTCTTGAAACATTGGGTTCCCTTTAATAACTTCATCAATGCAGAAAGAAGACATATGTTGCGATATGTTAACATTTCGTTTACTCTCATCAGTCGCAAACGTAAAACATGCGAGTTATATATGACACAAATAGAGATAGACAGGGTATGGACACGCATACAGTCACACCACGTGTTACGTCATCACCACCAAGGCAACCCTATGGGTTGCTTCAACCACTTTTGTGCACATAGCACCGGCTGGTGAGTTCTGATCAACATGGCTTCACTAAAGGCCAGTAGCTTCGGGTTCTGTTGATGTAACAATATTTTGAATGATTTAACTGGGTCAACCTGGTGACCTGTTATCATGAGGTGTCTGGCAATCGATGATGCGGGGCTTCGAGTAACGGATTCACCGGTTTCAGATTGTCATGAGTTGTTTTAACCAGTTCGGGACGTGTTCTGCTACTCGCTGAGATAGCTGTCGGTCTGTTCTGCCTATGTAAACGTCACCGCAACTGCAAGTGAACTGGTAAACAACGTGAGAGACAGAATGGTCAGACAAACTGCGTTCGCGATTGTGTAGAACGGGTCCTTTGGTGGTTTGAACCAAGGCGTAATTGGGCAGCTGGATACGTACGGGATAGGGCAGAATTCAATTTGTGCTTGATGTCGTTTGCCAGATGGTCGCCTTTGAATTGCAGAAATAAAAATATATCTTTCTTTTGAGCTGTTTGTACTGGCTCATTGCCCTTGTTTATCATGCTGTGAATGTCGATGAACTTTTCAGGATATCCGTTTGCCATCAACGTTTTTCTCAGCATTTCTTGTTCCATCTGCAGCTTATCAGGGGTGCAAATACGTCTAGCCCTATGAAATAGGGTTTTCACCAAACCCCTCTTGTATGCTATCGGGGCAAAGCTGGAGAACTGAAGATATTGTCCGCCCCATGTTGCTTTGCGATGGACCGATCGCTGTAATGTCCCATCCTCACGCCTAGTGATGAGTACATCTAAGAAAGCTAAACTGCCGTTTGATTCCCTTTCGTGAGACAAGGATAAGTTCGGATGAATAGAGTTAAGAAGATTAAAAAACAAATCAAAATGGTCAGTATCCGTAAAAATCAAAATATCATCAACATATCGTTTGTACAATAAGGTTTCGCCAATATTATCTGAGACTTGCCGTTCAATCATTCCCAAGATGTCGGCTAATGTTGGGCCTAACGGACTACCCATAGCCACTCCGTCTACTTGTTTATAAGAAAGCCCTTCAAAATTGAACCTGACATTTTCTGTACACAGTAAAATGAGATCCTTAAGATATTCAAGTGGAATACCTATATCATAGTTTTGGCTGGAAATAAAATCACATAAAAACTCAACTGTCTCTCGAAGAGGAACGTTCGTAAAAAGGGAATCAACGTCAATCGAATACATAGTTTGTGAACTCACCGTCACGCGTTCTAATGTCTCTACTAGTTCAAAAGAATCCTTTAGGCAATGGGGGATAACATTTTGCGAACGGGGTCCAAAATTCCAACCAGCCATCGAGCAACTTTATGATATGCTGAATTGTTCATACACAAAATTGGTCGCAGGGGTGCTCCATTCTTGTGTATTTTTGGTGCACCTCTCATTCGTGGTGTTTCTGTGCCGCTTGGCTTCATATGCCTATATTGATTTTCAGATATATGGCCGTGCATCAGCAGTATCTGAAGTTGCCTCGCTATTTGCTTTTCCAGCAGTATGTTATTTTCTGTCGTTTTATCTTAAACTTTCGTTGGTCATCCAAAATGGTATTCATTTTCATCATATAATCGTCCTTGCTCATGACGACAACACCAGCCGGTGCTATGTGCACAAAAGTGATATATGGCCGTGCATCAGCAGTATCTGAAGTTGCCTCGCTATTTGCTTTTCCAGCAGTATGTTATTTTCTGTCGTTTTATCTTAAACTTTCGTTGGTCATCCAAAATGGTATTCATTTTCATCATATAATCGTCCTTGCTCATGACGACAACACCAGCCGGTGCTATGTGCACAAAAGTGGTTGAAGCAACCCATAGGGTTGCCTTGGTGGTGATGACGTAACACGTGGTGTGACTGTATGCGTGTCCATACCCTGTCTATCTCTATTTGTGTGTCATATATAACTCGCATGTTTTACGTTTGCGACTGATGAGAGTAAACGAAATGTTAGCATCAGGGATTGTCTGAGTCTGCGGTGTCTGTTTGCACAGTCCATTTACTGAGAACGCCAGCTAACCGTCCGCTACGCTGTGGATGTCCCAATCGGCTGTTGTCATGTGCGATCTGGACTTAGTCTGAACAGCTAGATGAATTTAACACTAGGTCATCCACTGTGGGTCGCGTCTGTCTACTGAGTTGACGTACTTGTGACTCATACCGTTTGACACTGGAGGTTAAGAAAGGTAATTATTAACTGGGTTCAACCGCGTAAACTGCTACTGTTTAACTAAGTTGTTCCTGAACTAAGCAAATAAAACGGGGCGGCGAAAGCCTCCAAGAAGTTGTCTTTATCACAGCTGGATTGTAAGTTTTTGAGGCGAAGACATCCTGATATTGTTTGTCAGATTTAATCCTAACCTTTCGCCTTCTTTTACACCGAAACGCAGGTTTGCTTTTTCTTGGTTGTCTGGTAGTGAGGCATTTGTATCAGCCACTGTGTTGCAGTCGATGGGGAAGACGGACACCCACCTAGACGTAAGATGGCTGACCCCACTCTCGCGGAAAATGGAATATCAAATGTTTGAATTGTGATTCTAATTTAGTAAAACATTGAGTGGACACAAGTAATTTGAAGGAATATAGGCTCACAGCACGAACGCCATCGGCTGCCATCACTGACGATGCCGGATAACGTTGCCAGCCAAAGTTATTCGTTGTTTTCTCAACCTCACCCGTGAAGCTTCTACGTCTCACTGAAGCTAGCCATGATATGAACGTTTTCATGCGCCGGACCCATTTAGCAAACTGGTTATCAGACAGTTATTTCCTGGCCAACTCAGCGTACACTAACAGCACAAGAAAACCGACTGGTCATCTTATGTATAACTTGCTCTAGCCAACGAGGTCTGTTAAACGAGACACTTTCGATAACCGGAGGAGTGTCCGTCACAACAATACTCTCGTGAAATTTATCACTTAAACGCCTTTCCCTCTTCATTCGGATGATGTTTCGAGGATGCCGACGGTGGGAAGCAAACCCTGAACCCTCTCTGCGGATTGTCCCGACTTCGCATTTGGCTAGAAGGGCTTTTCATATCATGGTACTAAAATTTATTTTCCAAGTAGTGCAAGATTGAAAACGCCACTCGGTTGTTAGTCATATACTTCATGACCTCATCAGACATTTCACCAACGTTAATACAACTTTCAAGCTATTTGGGCTTCTTGATTACCTACAAGAGTTCACCACTAAAAGTGAGTGTTGGCGCAAGGAGAAATGCTTCCGGTTACGTGTGAATGTCAGTCGAGATGAAACGTTTACAGTTAGGTAGTAGCAATAACATTTCAAGACCATCAGAAAGATAAAGTTCAGTTTTCAGCTTACATAAAACAAGATTTTTAAATAACTTTTATATAGTTGTTCAAACGTTGTAGCCATTCATTTTAAATTGTTAGTGCCGTGGTTTTATTAATGGTATATCTATCCAGCGACTTCCAGTCTCCCGTTTGACAGACTGAATGGCAAACCTACTCTTTATTGTGATGAGCAGGATAAGCTTCTTGAACGCCCTCTGATTGAATAAACTTGTTTCGGCTGCTTATCGTTAAAAAGAATCAAAAAAGGCAGTAATGAACAAAGAATTCTGTTCTTAACTTATCATCCCTGGATGGCTAACTTCCCATTTTGTACTCCTGATTCTGTGTTGTTGGTCCCTTGCCCATTTTATAAGCGTCGACCGTTTAGCATTCATGGCAGAACAGTGGAACATAAACTGGCTTTAGAACGTCATTGGAAGAAACTAGAAATTTTCCGTTTTCAGTCTCTTTACTCAGCGTTTTATCCAGTTTCCATCTTTCGCTTCCTTTGTACCATATGTTCTTAGATAAGTGCTAGTTCTTTCGTTTGTGCGTATTAATAACGGGTAATTTACTGCACCTCGAACGCCATTGCATAGGTAGCAAATAGAAAACTCCTCGATCTCTCTGATTAAGCATCAGTTTTGTTTTAATTCATCTGCCCCAAAATATCACGAACCTGCGGGGAAGGGGGTGTTTTTCTGAGCATCAGTATATCTCTGTGACTAGTTTTGGACAACTTGATACTCGAGCTGCAGGCCACCTCATCACATAACAAATCTTTTATAGTGTAAAGGCTGGAATGTTAATTTACTTCAACAGTTTTGATCCCATCGTTTATTCCCATGACAGTTTTCTTTCCTCACCTTATGTGAAGGTTTTGTTACACTGAAAGCGAATTGTCTAATTGTGTGTACTTCAGTGTGCAGTATCTATCTGTATCCCTTTCTGTTTACTTTTGTCAGGCTGTCAGTTCCTCTGCGTTGGCACATCGTTATTTCACGAACACTTGGATGGCGTCCGTTTGCCACAGCGACGAGTCGCACGCTTATAGATGGGCTGCAGAAATCTAATCAGAATGTGATTGTTGACGTTTCACGAGACGATGGTGTCGCCATATTGGCTTTGAATTTCAAAGATAAGAAAAATGCTCTCAGCAAAATATTTGTTAGTGACTTGTCCAGTGGTGTGAGTAAATTGGAACACGATCAAAAATCGAAACTTGCTATTGTATGCAGCTTGGTGAGTCGTGTTCAGTGGCCCAATGTATGTCATTTATAAAATAAACACCGCACACATTTGACCGCAGCCAAAATTATCTTCTCGCCGGCCTCTTTCGAAAAAGCGCTAAACCTAGATTTCGCTGTTAGAACACAATAGTAACACACTCTTTTTACTACCGGGCGTGGGATTTCAGTCCACATTCTGTTAAGTCGATCATGTTGACCACTGTACACTTGGCTAAACCGCCACATCTGGACACTTAGCCACATTAGTTTATGAATAACACTTGGTTTTTTTGGTCGAAAGAAGACACGATAATTGCCATGTTAATGCTAATTGACTGTCCACAATCACGTCGAAATCCCAAACCACTAGGCTTGCTGATCTGTTTTCATTGAATTTTCTGATGCAAATTGAGTAATGCTCACATTTGATTAAAACTCGCATTAAGGTATGCCTCGAGATTTTTCTCGTTGTCGCTAATAAGCTATTGGCATGTGGTCTGCCGGGGTGCCCGGTAACTTTCAACTTGAATCCATCTCACGGGGCCTTACAGATGAAAACTGGTTTTTAGACAGTTTTGCCTACTTAAACGGTCGCAAAAAATTGTACATTGATAAATGGATTGAGAATAACACAACGTTATGAGCAAGTTGTAATACTCTACGTTTCAACCACCTCGGGTGGCCTTCCTCAGGAGTGTTGTAACGTAGAGTATTACAACTTGCTCATAACGTTGTGTTATTCTCAATCCATTTATCAATAACATGTTAAACACGACACCCAAACTGTTTGACTTCATTCGTACTAAATTTGGTGCGGATATCTTACAATTGTACATTGACGTTCACTACCAACTAGCCCACTACTCGATGTCTTCAATCTATTGAATGCGCCTGTCCTTTCGCAAATGGCAAACTACTCAAGGAAATTAGGATTGGCTACACCTATATTGAAACTATGATATCCCGTAACGAAAGCTATTGTAAAGGCTAATCAAGTCGAATGATCAAAGCACAGTTTCATTCTTGTGTCAATATATGTGCTGTCCATTTTCATCACGTTCTGCAGCGCCTGAGCACATTACTTCGGTACATTTGTTGAATTGCTTATAATCTGTTGAATATTGTCCTTCAATGTGAAACTTGTCGATGTTCAACCTTCCATCTGTCTGTTCGACAGTGCTTTCGGTTTGTGTAGACTTGGCCCAGTTCGACGGTACTGATACCGCTAGCCGATTACCTCGAATGCTCCTATTCAGTGCAATTTGCCGGCAACTCGCTCGCTGGTAGCTTAGCATATAAGCTGGTGGCCTTATTTTGTTTGGCTTGTTTTACCCGTTCGTCACTTTTGATGTTCGTACACGAATCATGTTTTGGACACTGGCGACTATGTAAAGTTGTGAATTATTTTTCTCTCCTTTCCGTCGATTACACAGGTTCCTAATGTGTTTTGTGCTGGTGCAGATTTGAGGGAGCGTGCAGAAGTGCCCGATGCACACGTCCCTGCATTAGTCCATGGATTGAGGTCACTGTTTCATCGTATATATGCCCTTCCCTTCCCGACAATTGCAGCCATTGACGGGGCCGCTCTTGGTGGCGGACTGGAGCTTGCGTTAGCCTGTGACCTACGATTTGCTGGCAATCTGCCGCACTGTAAAGTCGGTTTGATCGAAACACACTGGGCTCTTCTCCCTGGAGCCGGTGGGTCACAGCGTCTTCCCCGTATAATCGGTGTCGCAAAGGCAAAAGAACTTATGTTTGCTGCTCGCCGACTTAATGCTTTAGAGGCTGCGGAGTATGGTGTAGTCAACGCCGCAGTAGAACCATATCAGGTGCCTGATGAATGGAAAGACGCACCTGCTTTGTATCAGGCTTTCGCATATGCTTCTGAACTCACATCAAAGGGCCCGATTGCTTTACGCTTGCTCAAACGCGCCATTAACGAAGGTATTAACGCTGGCTGTTTGGATCGTGGTTTGGAAATCGAAGGTGAATGTTATCGTGCTCTAGTTCCAACTAAGGATCGAAAAGAAGGAATGAAGGCATTCATGGAAAAACGACAACCAATTTATCACGGACATTGACACTACATATTTTTGACGACAATACGTCTGTTTTATACTGATTTAGAACGCTAGTGTCGTCATATTTTCTCACACTTCTTACTTGATTTAAGACGATTTGGTTGTTGTCTGTACTACTGCAATCAACTTGGTGTAATATAAATTTTTTTTGCATCTGAATACCGCATCCTCGGACGTTTTACACTCATCCCAGTAGTAATCTGAAGCAGACATTTATTCCATTAACAACTGGTATCTTCTATTTGTATATATTAAACTCAGCTGAGCACTTCCCGTTGCGTTGAGTACGGCTCACATCTACGTAGAACGAATCACTTCTGGTTCCTACTTTGGTTGTGCGTTGTCACTCGCAATAGGTGATATTGACGCTGACTACCACTCACACAGTTGTAGATTCAAGTCGCAGTTGCATAAACACGGCTTGCAAATATTTGGCCCCCATGTGGTTTAATCTGTCACATGACAATGAACACTGTTGTATGAAAAATGAAAATCTAAGTTAACTTTCGCAATTTTTTGTAGTTTCTTCATGTGCATTCTAGTCGTCTCATTTGTCGTTGGTCCCGGGCTTAACGAACTTCGTTGTTTGAAGATTGGATGTCCGTGCTATCCTAGAAATGATGATTTACGCGGACTTGAGACGAATGGAACCGAATTCTTAGTATAGCGGAAACTAAGCAGTTTACTGAACATAGTATATACGAACGTTAATCGAATCCTACTGGTGTCCAGATGCACGTTACCTTGTCCTTGAAGTGTGAACTTTACGTGTTATCTCTGATCGTAGCAGACGTTTTTGCTAGCATTTTGTTTTTTTTCGAGTATAGTGGTTCTCAATAAAGATACTTAGGCAGTTGCCAACACACTGCCATATTCCGTTTAGTGTCTCCCCTTTTGATTTCACTCGGAGTATGTGTTGTCCATGTAAACTACGTCTGACTGAAGTCCGTAAAAAACGTTTTTTTTTTAAGTGTTTTTAATCTTTCTCAGGTTACCATTTTTCCAAATTCCACTGAACGTAAAATGTTGAAGCGATTGGTTTTAACTACTTCAGCTTTTAAGTTTTCAAATTGATTAATTGAATATAACTTCTTGTCCTCATAACGCTCATGTTCGTAGGCTATAACTTAGACCAGCATTTTTTGTACAATCGATGCCCATAACAACTGACCACTTGCAACCAATTTTTAATTATGTCCCAGGCTATCAGTTACTCGCTGTTTGCCTGACTATTCTGTTAACGATTGTGAGGTGCCCTTCTTTGGGCTATAAGTCTAATATAGGTCTGTTAATCGCCGTGAATTTATCGTACACTTTTCCGTCCATTTATTAGGGTCATTTTCTGGATGTTTCGTCAGTTACTTGATGGTCACAAGGTTGGATGCTTTGCTGTTTATCTCAAATTGTATCCGATTTCCGCCATTTAAGAATAAACTGGTTTGGGTAGCAAATGATCGGAAAACGTTTTCATCAGAGGTGTTTAACTCAAATGGATGAACACAGTTCTAGGTGAAATCCGTCGCAGGGACATTTCTATTGTAGTGTATTGTAGTATTAATTCATTCTGTTTTTATCTCATGTAGATATGTACTTGGTGGAATATCAATAGCAAAGTTGTCTAATTTGTCGTTAACTGTGGTGTGTATTTATTTGTACGTTATATACTCACCGCCCGTTATTTCTGTTTTTTCCCCTATCATGTGACTCGCTACTATCACACTTCAACCCGAAACTCCAAATTTAATATGCATTTCATTTGACGGGCTTGCATGTGGAGAAGGCTGCGTACGACGGCTGTTTTAACTATCGGCATCAGTGGTGTGTTGTATTGTAATATGCGTTGCTTTCAGACTACTTATGAGGTTGGTAATAGTATATTTATTGTAATACAGCAATTTTTTCTGTGACTGCAACCCTCAAGTCAAAACCTATTCAATCGTAACCTATTTGCTTTCCAATTTGGGAATAATGTTACTCATTAACCGTTTGTGATGGAAAGCTTACAAAGGGACACTGTGTTTCATTCCACCACACTATTTAACCACCTCATTCTCGCGGATTTTTTTTAAATATACGAACATTGTGTTCGCCTCTAGCTTTCTTTTTTAAGTTAGCGCCAAACTTTGCGCTTTTAAATCAGCGCTAATGTGTTTGAGATAAATTTATTTTCGAAAGTTTCTCAACTTTTCATGTGTTGTTATCATGCGCGCGTATCTCCGGGTTCTTGTTTCTGTGCACATTCGGTTGGTGTTTGTACCTTACTGATATTACGCTGGTGGTTTCATGTGTATTTGCGATTCGCCGTTATGATTGTCTCTCAAACCAATTTACGTTCGGTTTGTGCAGTTTGTTAACGCCCGACTCGACAGCCAATATAACTACGGAAATTCCGTTTGTTTATAGTCATAATGGTTTACGCGTCGCTGTCTCATCAGGTTGTTTCTAATTATTCTCGTATCTCACATGGACGCGTATGTGAACAACTCACTTATGTCGTGAACCACTTTAAAATAGTAGACAAACTTGAATTTAAAGCTTACGTTTCTATGAAATCGATATACCTGATCAATTTTGCATCATGAAGTAGGGTTAACTTTGCCAAGACGGATGCATTCTTCACTTGTTCAGTAATGTTTGTCTTTAGTGCAGTCACGTATGCCTGATAGTAGGACGAATATTTTGCACGTGGAAATTTAATTCTCGTCTATCATTTCTGTGGTAAATCAAAGGACGTCAAATCGATTTCGCAAATGTATACGAGTCTGTCACTTCCACAATTTTCCTAACGGTGACAAATGAATTCAGCTTTCCATTTGTTGCGTTATCTTTTCATATCTTCTGTTCAGAGGACAGAATTCTTTATGCTTTTCCTGCTCAGAGTCATCAGTTCCACTGTTAGTCATACCACTTTTTCATAAGAGGCTATGTGGAAGTGCATAGCATCGGTTATTACTGATGGATTATATAAAAACCATTTAAAAGCCTGTGTGCTCCTATAGTATCCGAAACGGAATTTTTAAATGCTTCTCCGACATCCGTCCTTTCTTGATACTTCTCGCATTCAGAAAGAAAAACTGTCGACACTTCAACGTTCTACGAATGACGATAATTCGTAATGTTGGAACAAATGAGTGATTATTGAAAGATTCCTGCTTCTCTGTGTTTGGATCCCCACATTCTCCGAACTACCTCAGGATTTTGTTTTCAACTCATTTTGCGTTTACACGAACATATTTAGGTTCATGTCCTCAAGAATAGTCTTCGTTCTACATCCGTGGTGTGTTTCGATTTCATTTATCACTCATCCCTTACTCGTAATAATTTCTGTCTAGAACAGGGAAAAGAACTGTTTCTCTAGACCTTCGTACAATTTTCCTCGTATTTTCCTTCTCGATTATGTTTGATACACTGTTAGTCCGAATCGATGGTAATTCAATAAACTGAGTCGTATTAACGAACTTCTCAAGTTACTCGCAAGTGGTTAAATCAATCATTGTGCTGTACTTCGGATGCAGTGTGCTCTTGTTAGTCATCGATATAGTCTCGAAATTAGAAGGTTCGGTGGCTTGAATTTTGACATCTGATATCAGTATCCTTTGCCGCAATAGAGTGCCACAACACTCATTCCGTTCAGCTATGAACGGTTTTATCAGTTTGTAAGAAATAGTCTCTGCCAACCCTGCGAATCTCTGTTATTTGTTAACTTGTCTTCATCCTAATTGACCGACAATGTACTCGTCTGTCTTTTAGTGATTATGTACTTGACTTCTACGAATTGGGCGTTTGTAAAGGAAATTGAATACACAATTGTGCCTAAACTTACCAGTCTGTAAACAGCATGCATCAGTTGCCAAAATCTTTTCATAGCAATTTTCTGATTGATCATATCATATTTTAATCAGTGTACCATCGCTGTAATAAGTTTTTATATTGGTAAATCTCAATCGTTAAACACAATCATTTGTTGTAACGGTTTGCTTTTTATAAGAGTTTTCTAAATTTCAAATAAGTCTGTTCTTTACAGTTTTTCTGGTTGATGCTCAGCATCTTCCTTGCTTGGAGGTCATTAGTAGGCTTGCGCTAAATTAGTCGGTATAATCTAATCAATTATTTGTTTTCCTTTTTTCTGTAGACGGTGCTAGATGCCCGTGGAACAGTTTCCATCTTATTGCATCTATCGAATTCCGGTAAAAATGGCCGTATTTCGATCGATATATTTCGGCGTTTTCGATAGCTCTGTAGATTTGAGACTGTATTTTTGAGTTAAACATCACTAGCATTGGATCATAGTCTTCGCATTGAGATGGATTTTCCAGCCAACCTCTTTTGAAAAAAAGACGAGTTTCTCTCTTGTTAGAGCTCTTCTGTAGTACATATCCTTAACACGGCCGGGTCTAGAACTCCTGGTACGTTTTTATGAGGCGATCGTGTTCATCATTGCGCCACTGACCACATTGAGCATTACTGAGTCATATCTGACTACTCGACCACTCTCTCTTGTGAGTAATGATCAAATTTCTCTCGATAGCATTCACTCCGTGTATATCTGAAAGTGGATGACAGTCTAGGTAAAATGTGCAGTATCCATCTTTTCGAACATGGCAAGAGCTTGGGTACTTTGCAAACGGCCAGATGTTTCTATTATCTGTACTGCTACACCGTCCTCATATGTCTGTACCTTTTGATAGAGTTTTATTGTAAATTATTCATTTGCTTGCTTCTGGCCACGGCATTGTGATTTGGTAACAGGATTAAATCTGTCTGAATTAGGCTTTACTACATTCAACAGATGGACCGTTATTTGTATGTGCTTTCCGGTGAACTTAAGATAGCTCAGACTTATATACAAATGATGAAGCGGAAAATTTTTATGCGAAAGAATGAAGGGATAAAATATCCTAATTTGCACATCTAAACACTTTCAAATTCATTAGGGAGTAATTGTTTATTGCGTGGGTAGCTTGGCGCACGAGGCAGGATGGACTCCCTCTACGCAGACGTTCATGAACACGATTATTCAACCACCTGACCAGTTTTTGAGAAACAGTCACATTGATTGCGTTTTAAATGCAGTAGGCGGAATTTGTGAGAAAGTATTTTATTGGAAAATTTGTCAAGTTGTACGGTGTTCACAAAAAAAGCTCGTCCTGTCCAGATAGGGAAACCCTATTGATATTAGAATGAATTCCAAGCATGTGACGAAGTGCACGACAAACAAAGTGCGGTATATACGATGGAGGAGAATGCTGTTATGAACAAAACGCCTTGTGAATGCTGGACAGACTGAGATGGACTTCGAGAAAGAGTTCATTAATCTGAACTCACCGGCTCAGATTGAAAGAATGTGGAACGCTATGATAATTGTTTGTAGAGTATGGTTTCGGAGTCGTAATCCACCCAAAGAAATGATCAGAATTCACCAATATTGTGGTCGGTGTAATAATTGGAAGTCTCGAAAATTTCAACGAATATCTCTGAACTTTTGACACTGTTCTAAACAATCGTACTTTCTGGATTGCTTACATCATTGTACGTAACCGGTCTGTCAGCACAGCCAGAGTACGCTCATTGTGATTGAAATCTGACGAAACCAACACGCCAATAAAATACAACGCAAGGTTATGGAAATACGTCTGTAGGTAATATTCCTACGGTAGCAATCGACTTGTCTCTTGGAGCAGTGATCTACGATCACTGTGCACACAGTAATAACAATGCTACCGTCATGTGACCCTCAGAATGAACGTGTCGGTTGCAATTCGACAGGACACGTTACAATAAAATACTCATGAATACCTTCCCCCTCGGGCCAAATACATAAGTTTTGTGTGGAGTAGTGTTGTCAGGGCGAAACGATTAAAACTAGCAGCGCGTAGACACAAATGGAGGCAACGCTTTGGTAAAATTGCATCGCAATTATGGTGCCACTGGAGCCGTGACAGTGATGGAATCTTGCCATTTTCAGTACACTGCTTACTCTCTCTCTCTGTAAATCGCTCCGGATGGCCATTTTTTTAGGAGTACCATGTATATATATGTGTATATCTCCATGACTCTGTCGGTCAAGCAGTGTATGAGATTTCTTCTTTCGTCAATAGAATACAGATGCTGGAATGAATGTACTGACCATTCAGAGCTCCATATAGACTACGTCACAGACTTACCAGCACGGATCAGTAGGGCTAACTGAGTGTGAAACTCGTATTGCATACAAATACTGCTTTCAGGAACACATCATCAACTGGTCATTTTCACGTTTCGCCATGAGGATACGAGCAAACAGTGATCCTAACGCGGTTGACATTGTCGCCATATCCTTCTGCCGATATACAGCTCTTCATTGAGTTGAAACTGTGTATCGTGAGCACAAACGTACAGTTGCTGTTTGAACTCCGTTGACAGGTTACCGGCATCTTGATGGTTTTTCACAATATGAGCACCACATAACTTCTTTCAGTGGAACTTTTGTAAACAAATACAATGCGTCGAGGACGACTATTCTCTGTCCTGTTAAACTAAGTCCATTGATTCTGTTAACGAATTCAGGGAAGTCCGTAGGCTGTGCTTTGACAATGTCTATCTGACATTCTCAATAGGGGTACAATACCGGTTTTTCACCGAGTGTTATGATGAGTTGCGAATGCCAAAGACCAAATGCAAAGACCAAAGATTTATCCCAACACTGAGAACTTGGGACATACCATAGAGCCTGTCAATCATGGTTCCAGTGTATCGGCGGCGTTCGGGAGCTGGGGAGTCAGTTATGCCATAGATCGCAATAATTTCGATGTTACCTTCTCCAAATGTGGGATCTTTTATTAATCAGTCCTCCATCGACCATATCATCTAGTGTATCTCTTCATTTTGTTTACGTAACATCGACTAACGTCGTTTTTCTTCACATTTTCTGTTGGTAAGTCATGGTTTCTCGTTAGATGTTTCGATATCAGATTAATCTGTTGGTGCTGATGGCAAATAACAAATGTGGACTTCCGTCGCTCCACATCTAGCATTGATGATGTATCAAGGCCAGACAAATGGGAAAACGATTTATAGAATTCCAAATCCAACCATTTGGTTTTACGCTGTAGGCGACAAAAAATATGGCCTAAAGACAACACCTCAATCAACTTTTTATCCAGATTCGTTGAATAAAAATTATGGACGTACCATTCAGGATTGGTCGAAAGTTCATAGATGGGCTTCGTTGGATTGACCCACTTTTTTCCACAACCAGTTGGAGGTACGCTCCTGGATCGGCGCTTGTTTCAAGTCTCAACTGATTCAGACAGCGTACACATTTGACCACGTTCCCATTCGACTCTTCAAGTTGATTTCGAGTGATATCACGCTCTTCAGGTGCGTGTTGTTTCAGTGAAGCCACAGTAGCGTTGATGGGATTTATTCCCAAAATTTTCCAGTGTCTAAAGTATTCACAGGTTTTTGTACACTTGTTTAAGAAATGAATGGTAACTCTCTCCTCTGTTAGTTTTGTGCTGGGCATAACACACTTGTTTAATCCGTATGAATCTCGTATTTTGGCCTGACGATGTGTAACCGAAAACGATGTTTTTCTTTACACTGTCCTGAAACGTCACGCGGAAAATTTTCAGCTGCTACATGCCAAAGACTCAAGTATGCTGCGTGGACTTACCACGTTTTTAAGTTTAACCAAAAACGGACATAACAGAGCGATAATTCATCTTCTGAGTATATATACGCGAATACCGTCTTCTTTTTTGCTTTTAACACCGTTGTTGTTTCCGCGGATGCATTTCTATGTAGAATTCTCAAACGAGCTTACCGAACCTATTGTAATGGTTCATACTAAAGTTTGTATCAGTGTCGATGGATCTGTGAGTAGTGGCAAGGAGTCGTTTCAGACAGCCTAGTTCTCCCATAGCATAATGAAGTTATGGTAAAGAAACCTTTTATGGAAGACACGCATTCACCATGCACATGCGCATGTCATTTTCGTTTGCGTAGATATGGATGATCGCCAGTGTTCTGTCGCAGATGACCATTTCGGTTACATCATCACCAGGAGCTTGTTGTGGTGACCAGTCATTTGATTTCTAGGGTGTTCTTTTTGAAGTCCCCCAATCCTTGCTCATATATTTTACATTTGGTCTATCGGCCATTGTCAGTTTACTGATGAGTAGTCGGGGATTTGGTTAATTTCAAGTTGAACATCACCCACAATTGATCGCAGCTGTCGCATTCCCATAGACTTTCCAGTCGGCCCCTTTCGAAAAGAAGCACTAGACTCGAGTTTCGCTCTCATTAGAGCTCGTCAGTAGTGCATATCCTTGCCACTGCCGGGACTAGAACTCCGGCCACGCTTTCATGAGGCAACCGTGTTGACCACCACTGCGCCATTGACCTCACATTAGGCACGACCGAATCATCATATGTGAACGCTCAGTTTATTGTATGCTTTTGAGTTATGCTGCTGAATTCGCATTGGATGTCTCAGACGAACTGACTTCCTTTGTATACACTTCAAGCCAGTTGACAAAATCGATAATCAGGCAACCTGTTCCAATGTTTACCTCAGTCCTCATGTAGGAGCGTTATTGGTCACTGCCAGCAAATCCGATGCACTATCTGTCCGAAACTTAGACGCGCGCACTCATGTTACCGAAACCCAGTCGCTACATCATTAATGTGCTTTAATCCCATTGTTTATTTTCTTTACCTTCGTGTTTCGATTAGTATGCTGATTGCAGATTGTGGGAAAACTACCTGCATTTAGTCCTACTAATTAATAGAGAGATGACGGTTCAGAGCACGTATTCACAAACCTAAAATATTCACTATGACTATCAGTCTACTTGAACCTGGCATGTGAAATCGCTCCATTTTGGTTCCCGTCCAAGCGGTTTGTCAAGTTCCTTATAATGGGAGCTAGGGCGTTCGGTATGGTTAAGCAGAGAATGGCCGGAAAACGAATCAGAAGGTCTACGTGACCTGAAGGAATTTTGGTTTCTCTATGTTGTACTGCCTGGCAGAAGTTACAGTCACTTGCATATATATATATATATATATATATATATATATATATATATATGTTTACGTGGATTTCAACCACAGCGTGTGAAACTTGCACAACGGTTCTTAGTATTAATTTTAATGTTTGATTTGTATAGGTACTCTTTGCCGACATCAAGCGCAAAAACAAAAGCCTATAAATCTGAGTAACTCAAACGAGACAAACATAGAAATTGTACTGACTGCTAAGTACGCCGTTCACTTTCAGTGAGCTGTAAGCGAATTGGATAGATAGTAGTTTGTAGGGTCCACATATCTGTATGCCTCAAATAAATTTTGACCATAAAATGTTTAAATTACAAGTCAACAAATCTCGGGAGAGTGGCTTGGAGTAATTGTTCAGAGTAAAGTATAACAATCTTTGGCATTCATTTATTCGCTATGCTACAACCCAATCCACCACTTTATTGTAACTAGCTCGATCGTGTATGAAACGTGTTCATTGGAGAACCGGAGGCATTAGTTGACGAGCGGCGTGGTATGTTAGGTGCAATCCAGCATTGTGGTATCCATTTCTGAATACAAGTGGAGACGAGATTGTGGATTTTTTTCAGAGAACATTCACAAGACATGAGTGTCCTGAATGACGGCAAGAACGAGATAAATCGATTTGTTCAAACAATGGACCCATTGCTATGTGATAATTCATATGATTTCACATTGACCCAATACATCCGGATTTTAAGTTCACGTACTATCTTCTGATTATATACCCATCCAATATCTAATGAGCATACATCGACCCGATGCTTTCCAATTTCATATCGACCCATTTTACTCATCGACTCAACTGACCTGGTTTGACACAACCTCAACGTCTTTTCACATGTTTGGTCATGTTGCGTAGCCGTCTGTACTACAGTATCTTTTTCTTCTCTATAAAAATGCAGTTCCTTTCCATTAAAACTGTCTACCTTTCTATCGACTGGCACGGTAGCGCAAATTTTTGATTTCCATTACAGGCTGGAAACCAGTGGAACTCTTAATTTGAGAACCAGTTTCTATACTTTATTAGTCTGTTTTCAGAGTGACATCCTTTGATAACCGAGTCGTGTACGACTACTCAATCTCATCGCAAAATATTAAGTAAGTTAGGTAATTGGAAGAAATGCGAACCATTTCATGGGACTGAAAATAAGCTTTTAAAGCTTGGAGAGTTAACTGGAAATCAGTCGTGAAGCATTTGTAATCGATACACTGGAGACTGTCAGCACTAGATGAATATGCTGGAAGCCAACCTCCCTAGATTTATTTAGTTCTTTCATCGCTGGGTGTCCAGTGAACCTTTCTCGTTGGTAAACTTAGTACAAATTAGGGGGTTTTCTTTCTACAATTAATTCTTCTTGAAACCCGGGTTCAAATGGTATTTTGACGAAATACGCTCAATTTTTTATGAAAATCGCCAGGCACTTGAGCTCAATACTGTCACTGTTCTAAACTCTTTCATCCATGCCATGCATTCATTTGCGTAAATGACCCGTTCGGGCGGTATCTTTAGAAACGGTTCCTAAATTCTTAGAAACAACAAACGAAGTCTGTTCTCGCGTTTCGGTCATCCAGTTAACTGCTGCAAGTTGACGTTCACCCTTATTCGATCATAGTTTTCACATACATCCGAACACTACTGCGCATGTGAAACCAGTAACATGCTTAATTCACACCAATCGGTAAGACTCTAACATTTTCGTACTCACACTTTTCATCAAGAGAAGAACAGTTAAGTAACTTGCGGTTCAGTCGCTCATTACCTGGTGATTGTTATGAACCCCATACAGAATTGCGCGAACGGGCATAACAAGTATTATTTGGAAAGAACAGTTCCTTCAGTTTCGTGGTTAATTCATGAACAAGAAGGTTGGAGTAGTACAGAAGCAGAATTGGAACAGTAGCGCAAAATAAAGAATAAGACCAAGTACATGCATAAGAATGCTCCTATCGGGATGTAGTGGAAAGTGTAGAAATGTTTAGAAATATCTAAGTGAAAGGTTTTCAGATAGGATTTTTGCTGCAGTTTTCGCGCATTTCAGAGTGATCACGACCATTGAGACCGGTTACTTGTTTAGGCTCAATATCACTATGCCGTTTTAGGTGTTTTAGGAACCTAACAATGATCATGATAGTCTTTGATAGCATCCACAGAAAACAACTCGTTAACAGGACTTTCAGTTGGAAGAACAATCGTTCAATGATAAATCGATTGAATAAGTAGTGTGCCGTGGGGACAGACTTTAAAAGCCGGACGTGAAGTGGCCGTGTCATGTTGCCACTCAGGGTAATCCGTAGATGTTTAGCAGGAAGAAGTCGATATAGACCTTCATTGTGGGACTGAGCATACATTGTGAAGTTCTTCATAACGATTCTCTTCGATAGGCAAGACAGATATGAACTATTTATATGTGGTAAAATACAGATTGCGGCACTGTGACCGAAATGACAGTCCGGACAAACTGTTCATCACGGCGGGCAAAGAACCTGACGCTTGACACGACGCCATATACTTATTTGGTTACAAAACTATGGTCATGCAGTGATATGTATGCTATACAAAGCGAAAGTGATAATGTGGAAAGGATTGAATAGTGTATAACACTAGAACCGATGGTGAGTGGCCCTAAGGTTTGATCTTCAAACTGTGTAAAAATGAGTTGGGATTCTTAAAGCAGTTACATGAAGAATCTACAGTTGAAGTGAAAATATCTGATTAAATGGGAATTCAAAGTAACGTCTCTTTATTAATGCTTCCAAATAGTTCGTTGCAATTCAAAAACTTATGAACGGCTCTTAGTTTTCCATCAGTTGATGATGATATTTAGTGAGCTGGAAACAAGACAACGTCCGTTGAGCTTGAGCGACGATAGACGACTTGACTAGGATGTGCACTGTTCACTTGTCATCCGATTGCAACCAGAATTGATTTCTGATGAGTAGTCGGGGATTTGGTTAATTTCAAGTTGAACATCACCCACAATTGATCGCAGCTGTCGCATTCCCATAGACTTTCCAGTCGGCCCCTTTCGATCATTACTCACAAGCGAAAGTGGTTGAGCGTTCACATATGATAATTCGGTCGTGCCTAATGTGAGGTCAATGGCGCAGTGGTCAACACGGTTGCCTCATGAAAGCGTGGCCGGAGTTCTAGTCCCGGCAGTGGCAAGGATATGCACTACTGACGAGCTCTAATGAGAGCGAAACTCGAGTCTAGTGCTTCTTTTCGAAAGGGGCCGACTGGAAAGTCTATGGGAATGCGACAGCTGCGATCAATTGTGGGTGATGTTCAACTCAGAACTGATTTGTAAAAATCCCAATGTCACAGACGTGCAGAATTCAGTTCTAAAGTTTACCGTTTTGTTTTGTAGAGATTGTTGTGATACGTGTCGCTTTCCACTAGGCGGTGATTTAGCATCGTGTGAAACGCTAAGTGAATAGATCAGTTAGAATTTGGCCCAAAGCTTGACAAATTCCCTAAGAGTGGATGGTGATAAACTGTTAGGTAGGCTTGGCTTGTTGGACATCGACCAGATAAGTTCTAAATAGCTTGTGTTCTCATTACAGAGTGGCGGACAAAAGACGGAGTGTTGAACTAAGTTTGTAGTTCTTTTGAACTTATCGCTGAGCTTTTCGAAATGGACAACAGTTATCTTGGCAAGGAAGATCAGTTGACGCGGCCTGATGAACGATGAGAAGCAAAACTGGAGTCGGATTTCGTTCTCGTTTGAACTAATTAGTGCCACTAGATACAATTCTCCAGTTGAAACGTTTATATGAATGATGAAGCTGCAATTAAGTGTGATAAATAGTTTACTTGTCATCAGACCGTATCTCGATCAGAAACAGTGAACAGCCGCATTTCGGGTGATAGCATCTACGAAATGAAAAACTACTTTCCAATGCCCGGTCATCTGGCTACTGCTATAGTGGTGCCGCAATTTAGAAGGCGCAGACTCATCCGGCATCAGTTTGACTGTTGGGGAATAACAAATATCCAGTGAACTTAACAGGTGACTTCATTACGTGCTCCATTCCACGTTTCTTTTGTATGCACTCCATGATGTGTTGTCTTGGGGTCGCCCACAAGCAAATGTTTGGCAGTCTAGTAACGTTTTGATTAAGTTTGATTTTTTTAATTTTTTTACATCGGACTTTTCATGCTACCTCATATCTGGAACTTTATTCTTCACATTTGCTCACTCACTCTGCAAACCATTTTCATATAAATTGCTCTAAAGTGATCGTAATGGTAACACCGGATTTGCCTTGTTTCTTAGTTTATCACTCTCGTACATCCATCATATAGTTTTATTTTTACTAGGGGTTTTCCTACCCAATTAATCCAGACGTGTCCGTTTGAATATATACCGTAGATTGGTCGAACTATAACTCACAGGGTTGTGTCAGAACAAGACTTTACAGACTTTTCGACGGTGTTAACTTCATATCAACACTGCTTACTACAAAGTTATTAGATTACTATGTGGCTTGTCAGATTTGAAAATGTGTTATAACGGATGTTCTCTCTCCCAACCTAACGGTATGGAATTTTGGACCTCGCCTAAGCAATGTGCTCCCGATTTCGGTCAGTTCCAGCTGTGTCTTACAAGTAAAGTGATCTGGTATGCGCTGCTTCCATTTCTAGAGGTAATTAAGGCATACATTAAATGGGACTCTATCGAGAACTACATTTAACAATGCGATGTGAATGGTGCTGTTAAAGAGAGTAAACTGGAATTGTCCCTGATCTGGATCGTTGTCATTTTGCAATGTCCCAATACCAGTCAAACGGTAGCTGTGTATGTAGATCACCTAGCTTCCTACACATGTAAGGTTGTGTATTTCTGATGTGTCGTTATACGTGATACCTCCCATATATATCGAAATGAAGTGATTTGTAATCTTTACTTCCTAAGTAACTCGTTAAACTCTACCAGTTTATTAGATTAGAAATTGTTTGAACTTAGGTGACACTCGGATACCTTACCATCCTTTGGAGGTGATTGTAAACTGGCGTTGAATAACCGATAAAAATTTGACGGGAAATCCATTTCCATTGTTTGTGTTTTACATATAGTGAATCAAAACTGATCATTTCACCTCCGGATATTTCATTTAAGAGAAGGCTGTGCTACCGTCTCGAACAGGTATGGTGTTGTATTTGGGTCAGAAATTGATGTCATTACCAGCAGAAAGATCATCTGGTAGGAACATTTGCACTAATCAGTAGTCAAGTCCATTGAAACAGCAACTGATCCGGTTAACTCATAAATGCTTCAACGTGCAGACGTTTTTAACAAAAAACGGTTTGTGATAATCGCTCTGACAATGTTAGAGTCAACTGAATACCCGGGTTTTATGACGAGACTATTTCTGCAATCTTGCTACCGAGATCAGTTGGAAAAACTGCGGACAAATCGAAACAATTCGATAGGCTGTTCGAATGGTTGCAGTGGTGAAGTGTGATTACTCATCTGTAGTGAACATGCTATAATTATTACTTCTAAACTCAATTGGTATTCTGTTTTTGCGCTGAGTTTTGATTTTAAGTACCACCCGGGAAACGCTGACACAAAGTTTAGAAATTGTGAATAGGTTGCTTTTTAGTACTAGTTCGTATTGATGAGAAAGTTTGTAGGGTTGCATCTTGTGACACTTTTGCATCTGTTCCAGGTCTACCCTTTAATGAACGAAAACGAAGTCATTAGCTTCCAAGACACATGAGAGCCAGCTTAGATTATCAAGGATGGTCCAGTAAGCAGCCATTTCCCCGATGAATGTCAAGAGACGACAGTCGCCCCCAAGTTGGAGGCTGCAGGTTGCACATGTTTTAATCTTCATTGTCACGCCCTTAATCTATCTATTGGGTACTCCACACCTTTTGGTGATGGTGAACACACGCTGTTGGAAAAACTCTTCTCTTATTAGTCTATCAGAGGAGCTACGGAACGTATGTAATGTGTGCGCACAGATTACCACCGGTTCCAACCAAATACAATCTTTCAGCGACAAGTCACAGTGCTTTCTTTCTCGGAGTTAGCTCTGTATTTACACAAAGCATACTGCAGTTCGTTGGGATTAACCAAATTCTAAAACGCGCCATCAGCTATGTTGTTATCTACACCCAGATAATGCTTTCGCAAATTACTGTAGCCTCTGTCCTGCGGACTACTACTATGTTGGTTTTTGAACTGGTTCGTCTTACCAAACTGTCTACATCCTACATTGTCTGCCCGACCCTAAATCACACAAAACTCCAGGCCGATGCCCTCGAATGCCCAAATAGTGACAACCAGTAACCGTCAGTTCATGTCATAGTCAAGCCGGGCAAAGCTAACTTCGGCGGGATTGACAAATAATATGCCTCAGTCAAAAGCTTTTTGGCTCTGAGTGTCGTGCTGATGACCGCAGATGAATCCCTGTTGTGGTACAAGACAATTCTACCCGTAAACAACTTCATAACCTCTTGAAGCTCCCAAAAGTGAACGAGGAACCTCTGAATTCCACTCAAATCGCGGACGACAGTAGCCATTTTCAAGACGATGATCAGCGAGCGCTATTTTGATTCATTCAATCCACAAGTAATTGCCACTGAAAGGTTCTTCCAAGGAAATCATAACCCATTCTAGAGTTCCTTCAGGTCCAGCAGGCGCTGTAGGGAATACTTTAACCTGGCAAGTTTGATTGAAGAAGGTACGACGTTTCGTGGTTAGTGAGTAGCAATCGTTTATCCACTTTTTGAACCAGAAGTCCACAAAATAATTCAGTCACGAAGAACGCCATACTGTAGACCCATAATCTTTTCTTCTTGCTGCATAGTATTTATGGGTTTAAATAATAACAGACTCACAGTGGTGGTCAATGATTGTCAGAGCATTTTATTCCTCAGCCCTGATGTGTTGATACTAATTGCCGAGTTTATGAGTAACACTGATAATGCTTTTTTTCAACTATCGAAGAATGGGTCCATCTTTTCGTCGCAAAGTAAGT
The DNA here is from genome assembly GCA_014220965.1 of Paragonimus kellicotti. Taxonomy (NCBI): domain Eukaryota; kingdom Metazoa; phylum Platyhelminthes; class Trematoda; order Plagiorchiida; family Troglotrematidae; genus Paragonimus; species Paragonimus kellicotti. Next base: position 57,989 of record LOND01028918.1, read on the forward strand.
ATAGACTATTCCGTTGGTTCATAAATTTTTCTCACTGTTTGTTTTGAATTAGGGAATAGCAGTCCGATTTCTATCTTGGCTGCTGTTCTGGTCTGGGGGCACGAGACATCACTAAGTGTGGCAGAAGGCGTTTGCTGATAAGTTGTTTTCACCAGCAGTGGATAGTGTTCACGTGTGGTAACAGCTCCATTCGAGTAACGCTGCTGGCCGCTGACTGTTTCCAACATTAGCATTGAAATTATTTTCTTACCAAATCCAGTTTTCCGCCATTGGTAATTTTTCAAAAGAAATCTTCCGTACGCCGAAAGATCGATGTGCCACTAGGAGTCCAGAGAATCGGAATTCATAATGATTATACAATGATATGCCACCAAACCGTGAACAAACTAACAATGAGGTTCTCTTCTGTAGAAGCAGGTTTCGTCAGTGGTTAAGTGCTTTACGCTCCACAGCATCCATAGTACAGACCATTGTCGACTGTGATGCGTAATCGTGATCAGTCGGATTTATAATCTCTTACGTTTTCTATCTTGTATTCTGTTCATATTTTTGTTCTAAATCAGTTTCTAAAATACTTGTACCTGTACGTAATACTATGTTCTATACACGAATTTCAGAACCATGAAGGTGCAAACTTCTATTTTTTACATTTTACAAAAATGAAAATGCATACTAAAAGCAGAGCTACTTTTTACGCCTTGGTTAGTAAGTTTCTTTTGTTTCAAAGGCATCGGTGTTTGCGCGAGTAACTTTCTTAATGGTGTCGTTCAATACCATCGCATCAGATATATTTATAGACACGTGCTGTAGTTGTTAGTTGCCCAGTCTGAAATATACTTGAATAACATATTAAGGTGGTTACCAGGATTTGCACTTAAACACATGTTTACATATTTTTGTTGTTATCCCTAAAACTGTGTTGTTTATTTTCCCCAGTTCAGTAAAGACAACTTGATACGTCCACCCTGTTTCATTGATATATCACCTACACTGTGCGTCCTTTTGGCGTACTGTAAAACAGGGGTCAAGAGTCAAATGTACTAAATCAAGCCAATTCGACCCCACCCATACAACGTTTGAGTTAGACAAAAGCTTCAAACTATCATTAGCCTTTCTTGAGGTGAAAACTTGGGGACGTCATGGTTCGTACTATCACTGTATACTTAAGTTAATCTGGTCTGCACACAGTTAAGTCCACAAAAGCTTATTAACACTCGTTTTCACCTCAACCGGCAGAATATAATCAACAACCCTTCGGGATCACATATGGATCATAATCCAAAAGAATGTGTTAAAAGTTTTCAGATTACTCATCAGCTGTCGGAGGTTCAATCAATTTTAAGCTGGACGTCAGTCGCATTTGACTGAGGCTTTCGCTTTAAGACAGACTTTCTAACCAACCTTTTTCGAGATGAAGCGCCAAACTCTAGTCTAGTGATGCCTATTTAAATGCGAAGGCCGCGATCAACTGTAACTAATGTCCAGCCTGAAAAACATCAGTTATAATGAAAGGACAATATATTATATTTTCATGATATCTCGTCACACCATTCAAACTATTACGAACGCATCCAGACTTCAGTACAAGCCGTCTGTTTGGTTATTGATGAGATATTGAGCGAGCCGATCTGGTGGCTAAGGAAGGTGATTACTGTTTTGGTGTTAGCCAGCTATGCTGGCCAGACAGTCCCAGACGTGTGTGGCAAAATTGCCGTCTACGAAGAGTGGCAGTCAGACTGCGTCATTCGTTTTTTTGCTTCTCCTTATTTTCTTGTATCGATATGATCTAAGCTGGCATCTACGTAAATCCACACTCCCACAGAGCTATCCACGATAGACTTTATAAAACTTTATCACAAACCTTGGCAATTTCAAAAGATGCTAATGAGTGAGAAGATTCCTTAATAAACACGCTACGCTGAACATCTGCTAGGGTCTTTGTGTCCGTTAAAGTTGTCAATTCCGTTAATCATCGTTTTGTTCGGGTTCCTGAATGGAGATTGGGTATTCCATCTAAAAGTAAATCCATTTCATAACTGTAAGCTCCTCCAAGTAACCGAGGTTAAAGTACCCATATATGAAACGTGCAATTTCAGCCTAATTACTCCAACTCAGTGAATTACAGATTGTGTACCGGGAAGCGAATCTCAACTGGTAATGACTACAAAGATAAACCAGCTTTGGCTTTTAAGATTGGTTGTTAATCCTAAAGTAATAAAGGATGCCAGTCATCACTGATGGGGACTTAAACATCCAATGTGTAACCCAGTCTGTTCGTAGTGATCCGGGAACCAAAGTGAGGCGCCGAGTAATAGGTTAAGCTTTGCTGCGGGAAACTATTGGCCAACACTAATAGTATTTTATGCATACCAAGCTGAAGGTGACAAAGAATGGTCAGTAAAATCGAGAAAGATGTAGACATCAGTATTAAGGCTTCATTGTTCGTTCGGCAATTTATCGTTTAGGAGGAAGCAAACATGGTTGTCTTTTTTCTTTGTCACTTAGGGAAAAGAAACAAAGGAGCTAATACTTTTGATCTAATGAGTCAAAACTTTGCTTTGAACAAACCGTGGGGAAATATTTTTTAAACGGTTCCACTGATAATGAGCCCTCACCAATATAAAATCAGAAGAATCGATTTAACGCGTCGGTTTTGAACTGCACGTCGCAAATTGGGATAGTAACCCATCTCAAGGTCCTGGCCTCAAAATCTTTTCAACGATCAATTAAGCTTTCAGAATCATTATTTGTATCAAGTCAATCCCATTGCGTTTGACGATTTTTGCCGGCTCACATTAGATTATGTATTTGGATTACAATTATCTTTTGTACTATCCAGAATTGTGATGGCTTCCGGGAGGAGCAGCACTCTCACGTGTTATTTTTCTCTGAACATAAATCTTCTCCTTCTTTAACCCTAACAATCTTATTTTTGGATTTCTTCACGGCACTGTAAGGTGACCTATCTCAGCAGTTTCCGTAACAACTGAACATCCTAAATTTGGGTCTTCATGCTGCAGACAAAACACTGTCATCTCAACAGAATTCAAGGCGTCTTATGTGATGTCACAGCTCTAAGTCAGTAAGTCAAAAATGTGACTCGATTGCCTTCCAGCTGTTGATGGTTCGAATTAAGAAAGCATGATAATAGATCTCTAGCAGACTCTGGATGATCTCACTTTGTCGATTAAAGTAAAAGAGAATGATTTATAACATTTAGCAGCACATGTCTGGCAACGGACAACAATAGAAATCTCAATGATTTTAAGAACTATTTGGTTCAGGAAAACTATCTTATAAAAAGAGGTTGTATGCTTTTTGAATATCAGTTTCAAACCAATATCCTCAACCAGGATAGGAGACACTCTGGACTTGGCCAAAGTTTGTCTTTCTGTATTCACGAATGGGGACTTTTAGTAAAGCTAGTAATGAAACCGACGAAACTGGCATGACTGCTCATTGAATAATCTACTGCAAATCGTAATCAAAACAAACGCTGTGCTCGTTAGTTCACTGGTATGCGTTTTGTTTCCATTCACACTCAAACAGCTTAAGTCAAAGTGGGAATTTTTCTAAAATTTAAATTTTTACTCCTTATTTTACAGTTTGACAAAATTTTGTCGGTTACCACCAGTGGAGTGGTACTCGTTAGTACCAGTTGTTCATGAAATCTTCTCCCAACCCCTCCCTGTACCGTGATGGAAATTTGCTCGTTTGCAGACCAGCCACAAACTTTTGATCGATTCCTCCCGAGGCGAAGAATGAGCGAAGGAGGGTAATTAGTAAATCAAGTTCATATGCCTATGTGAAAATGTAATCCGGTGTGTGCCGCTTGTGGTGCTCCGATTTTAACGGTGTGCATGAATGAACCTCATTTGTAGTTTTCCGTCCATACGGCTTTAGATGCACCAATCCTAATCACTAAAGTGTTCATATCTTGTGTACATTGAATTACTTTATGCGCTATCAAGAACACTACCCAAAACTCTGATGACAAATGGATGAGTTTTGGTTTGGTTTGTAATAAAAAGACTTGCCTCCTAGTTCTCTATTCGGTCATTCTGACTGAGGTATCAGCAAAGAAAAGTGTTAATCAAAAATTTAGGTCAATAAAACTAGTTAACAACTTTGGGCAGCCAAGCGTTGGCAATTGTTACCTGACAAAAAACGCAAATCGAAATACCTTGATTCCTTGCATTGTTCGTTGTCAAGACCACAACAACCTGGTCGCTCTGCTGAAATCTTTTACTAAGTATCACGATATTCTTAGGCCGATTACGTAAATATTCAAATGAGTCCACGTGAACGTCTATCAAGCGCTTGACAATAGTTAGATAAAAGAAATTGTTGCATAACCTCTTGCAATTTTGTAGTCTTTCGATATTCAGTCAGTTTAGACCCAGCATTCGTTTACTTCGTGTATGCATTTTAAGTGACTGTTAGTTTCGATTTACGTTACGGAACGGGATGTTGCGTTGTCCAAAAGTACACTTTTCATTCAGCACTTTTGACATAAAGACCAATCCGTTAACTCTGAAGGTTTTCTTTCCATCAGTTTGTTATTCTTTACCAGCAATACTCAACCTTACCATCACTGTGCCACAAAATCGATCATATAAGAGACACGCTGCTCAAAACTGCACAACAGGTGTACACAAAAACGCACACACGTGCAACACAAGCAGCAGCAGTGCACATCACACCTGCGTATGTATACGGTGACTATAAGGGACTCATCTAACAGCAGTTTGTGATTTTGACCTAACCGTACTGAGTGGTGCCTACCGTTATTTGTATGTCTTTTTCTTCAATGGTACTCGGAAGTAGAGCAGTTACTTCTGCCAGTTAACTAAACGGTATACCCTTGTCTGTAACAAGGCCACACCATAACAATCTGAGCATACTACAGAAGTATAAGAGGACAACCAGCAGCTTAGTGATGCCCACAGAAACTTCTTTGCTGATTCCCGAGTGTTTTGAAAATGAGCTGCAATTGTTATGATCTTCAGTCGAACGCAACTGGAAGAGTGCTTTGTTCAAACTGTTTTTTCATCCAAGTTCCCATAACAGTTAAAGCACTGATTGCACAAGGCTTATAGTGTGAAGACAAATGAGTGGACTTTTTTCAACTGAAAACTACGTATCCATACCCGGATATCATGATACATTCAACTGGATGTACAATTTGACAGAGGCAGCAAAGTCAACACAAACTGATTTGTCTATGTTGTCCAACATTCAGAATTTGACAAAACATACTACACTTCTTGGTAAGTTTATTTCACGAGTCATATGCACCATGTTAGCATTTAAGCTTAAAAGTTATCCAGTAGGCATAAAACGTTTGACGGACAAAGTAACATTTACTAATCTTGCATTGGCTGACTGTATCACTTGCATCGACACATTATTTATTTGTGATCTATACTCCAAAATGATTGTGAGTTTTTATCAAGACTTTAGACAACAGTAAAAGTCCCACAGATTAAGAAGAGTTAAAATTTGCTAATCCATCCCATTAGTTTCTCGTTTGTAAAACTACTTACAAATAGCTAACAGATCCCAAAATTAACGTGAATGACTGCAGAATATTTGTCATATACTCTTAATCTGTAACGCTTACTTGGCTGAATTACACCAGATCAGTATAGAATGTATCATGGTTAACACAATTTCCTTTTTCCAACTACATGATCAATTCGTTAAGCTTGCAATTATGACAACTTAATTGCATCACATAGGCACGGATTCATCTCGATGGTTGCAGAGAAATTTCTTACTGAAATGAAGTCACTGTCAGCTTTATGATTATGGAGCAGTAGACTGACTAAAATTCGTTTTGCTTACCATACGAGCAGACCCAGAAGTGTTCGATTGACAAGTCACGCTGTCTTCGATAGTATTACGTAAATATGCTACCATGGACGCATAATTGTATCGGTTTCCTTTAAAGTATCTAACAATCTGTAACTGAATTGTGAGCTCCATCATCTAAATTACTGAAGAAGGTTCACGAAATATTAAGATATTGTAGTGACTACTAGTTGCACCTAAAAATCAGTTCCTTATGCAGTAGACTTCTAGGTAGCTTGCTATGAAAAATGAATTTTTCTTGGTACTGTGCACTTTCGAGTAGCACCATGTCTATTTAAAAAGTTCGCTTTAACATCGCAAAGGACTTGCTACCGTGGACATTATAAGACACACGTACTTCAAATGATACCGAGTTGTCAAAATCTAGGCATAGGAAGTATCACCGTTCAGGCATGCTGTCGCATTATTAGAAATAAACGTCATAACTTTTGGGTCAGGTCGAGTTCAAAGGTATTGGTAGGTATAGGTAGGCCCCTTGAATGAGGGTCATGATAGTTACCAGGCAACACTGCTGAGTGTCGGAAACACCCGTTTTATATGTCCACTGGAAGTTGCATACAGTCGCAAATAATAGTTTTCGTAAAGACAGCAAGAAAATGAGGACTGTTGGTATTCTGAGATTACGTTGGAAAATTGAACTGACAAAAGCACAACTTCCCTCAATCCTTCCTGGTATTAGCAACTGATCACAAGTTGGTTCGTCCAAGCTGAAAAAAGTATCTAGCTTATGTGGGCTACAAGAAAAAGCATGCTAAACGTATGAAAGAAAGCGGAAGCTTATAACTGATTTTCCTCGCGCTTCTTGTGCTCAAAACGTTTGTAAACAAAACAAATTGTGCATAGCTTTTCGACCTTGGTTATTCTGTTAGAATGAACAGACATTCATTGGATACATTACAATGTGTTACGGATGATCAATACAACAATAAAATCATTCACAAACTAATCTGTTGATAAAATATACCCTAGTTTTCTAAGCGCGTGTTGTCAATCACACACGAGCTAATTGCGGCCCTGACGGAAAATTGTAATAATGAAATCTACATAGTTTGGTACTGAATATCTTTTACACCTCCATCGTCTATACATAGTCTCTTTAGTAAAGTCTGATAGCATACTGGGCGCTTGGGGTGTTTTTCTCGTCCCATTATTAAGTAATGTATGTCTTTACGACAGCTATATTCCATTGATAAGGTTAATTAACAGTAGCCGTATTGACTTTTTAGCATACCAGTTCAAATATGTAGTTGTGGTTGTCTTCGAGAAACGATCTCCCCTAATTTCGTGATCTGTCTGTGAATTTTGGCTAGGCCGAGTAATAAAGTGTGCAGGTTTGTGATGCGATATTGTTGGTATTGTGAATCTGATTGCCGGAATTTAGTGATCACCTCTGTTTTCACACGTGATCCTGATTGAAAATCTGAAGATAAAATAACATAATGCACCTTTTCATTCTTTTTAACCCGCCTATGAAGACAGAAATAACGTACATCATTTTCTCTGAAAACAAAGTACCAACATTCAAAAGTGAAACTTAGACTGTTATAACTGGGCGGTTACACCTTACCGCTTCTCAGTGCCTAATCAATATGGCGCATTTCATAATCAAGAATTTTTGTTTACTAGTTCTACTATGGATGGACAGTACTACATATCCTACTCCACAACTATAAGGAGCAACTTCAACCAAGATACCTATGCTTTGTTGCGCAAACTGTTTTCAGCTGTGTCTTCGGCAGATACTAGCAAGAGACGGCATTCGAAGAGCGTTGATCTGG
>LOND01028918.1:65740-104340 GCA_014220965.1 Paragonimus kellicotti
AATGCCGGCGGGGATTAAATGTTATGTTTGATTTGATTACTCAAGTAATACGTAGGCCGTCTCAATTGTGTGGTTGTGTAATCCATGAACAGTGTGTGCCACCGCTCAACCGAAATTGGTCAACATTCAGTAGTTTCACATAGGTAACTGAAGATCAGCTGTTGGCTATTATATTATTTGGCATTTATAGATACTGTTATGAATGAACTTAACTGAATGTTGACCTCCTATACAGTGTTCTTCATCGTCAACCCATTACTCGTAATAGATACTGAAAATGCAAAACTGACAAACTGGGCTTCATGCTGCTCCAAACAAAATTTTAATAATCTCAGGCATGGAAGATATTCTGACCAGCTTTGTTCATCTGATTTGCTGCAAAATATTCCAAAACCGCTTGAATTAATCCCACCAGAGGACACCTTCTTGATATGGTTCCTCAGTACTGAATTGCGAAAACGACACAACGAGTTGGCAGGAAGAGCAATTCCAGAGGGCCTAGTTCATCAAGATTTAAGAGATTATCATCTATGGAACAGCTCATTTAAATATTCGCAGCAATTTTACAGTACTGCTATTTTCTCCGAAGTATACAACTACGTGTTGTTATGGCAGAAACTATTTGGTATACCTACGATCAATCCTTCGACGCCAAACGAAGCATACCGACCAGAGTGTAACACTTCATGTTTTCCCTGCGCAATTACACCTTCAAAAGAACCAACTGAATTCAGACCATCAAGGTCGACATCAGTTCAACAAACTCCGTTTGATCTTACTTTTGATAGGTCACTCTTCAGACATCAACATACCTCGCGAAAAAAACGTTTTATCCCTGTGTCAACCACACAGAACAATAGAAAAATATTCAACACGGTTTTTTCTAATGAACGAGAACTGTCATCACTCTCAGAGACTTGGAAACATGGAGGGGTCAAGTCGAGCCCAAAACAAGTGAAAAGACTCGTTTCAACAGATCCTGGAAATATGTATTTTGTATGGAAAAAACGGATGAAGACGGACACAGGTACCGAAATCCCATGTGAGTAGAATGTCATTAATCCCACAAAGAAAAAAGATGCTTCCCTTGTTGTCTTTTATTTTCCACAATGCAAAACTGTGTAATGTACAACACTTCTGTTATGTATTGAAGACTTCAGTAATCGATGCAGCCAGTTTATTTTGTTTCATGGATTTTTGCATGCGCGAGATAACTGCAAGTACGCCGAATTTTGCGGATTATTTTGATCTAAAACTGTCGTCTCCATTTTACTTTTCATAACATTATCCTGTTTAGCTCACATAGTGTGGTAAAATTATGTAGTTCAAGTCCTGAACTCATACATTACCAGTTAACAGTGATTACTCTGGCCACCGGTGACCAGTACCTAGAGCATTTGCGAAACTTCTAAGAACATATTCCCTATTGTTTACCTCCCGATTTCAACCCACTGGTTTAACTCAGAAAGTATAAAAAATCATCCTGTAAACTAATCTGCTTGAAACTATCGGGAAAAATAGCATGGAAGGAAATGAGTTTCTTTCAGTACAATGTTTTAAAACCCTTGAAGAAATTGTCTGCACGAACGCTTCGGTACAGACTGCTGATTAGCTGACTGATGTGAATGAAGTATTTATTTCGAGTAGCTCTTAGCACGAGAGAGAAATTACTACCCTAAACCATCCCTACAACCACCTTTGCCGGCTCTCCTCGAGTTCCATATGCAAACGTTCTGGTTGTAGACTTCAGCATACGTCTCTATGTGTAACATCGCTCAGCTGAGCAAGTACGAACGTTACAACCAACTTCCGCTGCAAACTGTTTGCATTGCAGTCAGAACTTGTCACCGCACCTGGACGTTTGACGTATTGTCCTAGGTTTGCCCTATACACAAATTGTTTTCGTTCAAAAGAATGTGAATGGCAGTATTTAGGATAACATAAAGGGGCTCCCAAGTGCTGACACTTTGGCTGGAGAGTAAACAAAGTTAGAGGTTGACACTGATGCTCCCAAGGAACTGGTGAGTGTAATCTAAATTCGTCCGCAGTTGCGCTTCCACTTACTTGATTTTGTTGTCTTGTCTAATTCACTACTCTGCGTAGGTACTCCGTTTCAATATTTCGTAAATCGTGTTTGTTACTACTGCTATTCAGTCGTCTAGCCGCCAATCCAGTATATTGTTGACCAAATTGTTAGTTAGTAACACTGATGCGGCTTCAGTTTTAAATAGTGGGCCTTCAAAAAAAGGTTGAGTTGATGAGTGTAGTCTGCGGGAAACATCTTACCTTTAAATCGAGAGGCAATCAACGTTAGAAGCGTAATGGTTTATTTCTGATAGCAAGGTCCAAAACAATCGTTCAAAACATTGTACACCAAGCAGGTTGGTTGTCAGTGCTTAAGTACAGATTATCAACCTTCGTTGTCAAAACTACCACCAACGGGATAGCAGGAATTTGTAAAAAACTACGCAACTCAGCGGTGCATACATGCGCAAAAATTGATTAACTGTGTACTAACCAAGGTGATAATAGCAAACTGATGTTTTACATAATGTTTGACTGTTACTAAGATAACCATTAGGCTCACAGCATGTGTCCATGTCAACCATAACTTCACCACTGTGAATGAAATTTCTATGAACCGAAGCATAAAACCCCTAGATGACTCATTTCTGATTTTGTACTTCATCACAGCCACACAAAGAGATGACCCGATCGATTCCAAAGAATGTCTTTCCAACACCTCAGGCAGCTCGGAGTCCACTGATGGATGTCCCATGCTATCTGAACGAATCCCTGTCATCGGACATCGTCCTTCTCTCCGATTATCCCAATTTTTACGACGTCTTCTTAGCAATTCAGAGTACAATCCAGAGCTCATATGTTGGACTGATCAAACAAAAAACATGTTCAAACTGGTGAACAGTGCTGCAGTGGCCAAACTTTGGGGCGTTCATAAACAGAAACCAAACATGAACTATGAAACCATGGGAAGAGCCATGAGGTAAACCAGTATCTTCGTCAACATATATTGCATATAATCATAAAAACAAATTAACTACCAACACCATTTTGAAAAGTAGCACATACAGCAGAATATGCCGCTGTCAACACTACACTAAACGAATGACCTACGTTGTCAGAAATTTGAAAGGGACTTACGACGGTCTGTTTAGAGACTAGGTGTACGCTAGTGCTGTCCTAGATACATAAAAGAGGTCTGAACGTCATATGCGGTGTTAGACAATAACCTCATCTATTAGGTGACCCGGTCAAAACAGCTCATTTTGCGTGTATCGCTGTCTGAGCCATTCAGTCTTGTGTACAACAGTAACGCCATCTATCACCGTCTTTTCATTACATCAAAACGTAATGCCATAAGACAACTGTTTAAATGGGACAGAAGACGAGCGCAATCTTTATTCATGGCATATAGATGAGGTCAAAGTGAGAAGAATAAGTTACAGATGTAACTAACAACCACAGACCTGCATATCCACGTTGAGCAGCTATCTGCAGATTTGTTTAGGGTGGACACCATTAAAAGATGGACGTTGGAATTGTCAACGTCTCAAAAATTTGGAAAAGAAGGTATTTAGCGACGAGAAGACGAAGTTAACGGTGACGAGTTCCCGCACGTTGCAGACTGAACGACTTTGTGGACTGGAGGTATATCCTTGTTACATCTAACAGCACGCTCTGTGGAAACGAGTTAACACACACACAGAAGCAGTTAGGCCGTAGGATAAATTCAGGTGAGAACACTAAAAACATACTAATGTGGAGTAGAATGGGATTTTGGTTAATATGACATGAACATCACTCACAAATGATAGAAGCTGCCTGTTTTCTGGACGATCGGGCAGTCCCAACAAACGAATATGACTAAGGGTTTACATATCACCAAATGTGAGATCACTTGTTTCAGAAAAGCGTGGCTGGAGTTCTGTTGCCGGTCGTGGCAGGGATAGGCACTGATGCTGGGCGAATCTCGATTGTAGTGCTTCTTTTCGAAAGCAGCTGAGTGGAAATTCTACAGGAATGCGACAGCTACACTCACTTGTGAGTTAGGTTTAATAAATACTAAGCGCGTGTCTTATATGGTAAGATTATTCACTAAAGAACAAATATCAGACTTCGGTTTGTATTGGTGTCTACACAAGCAGCATGAGGATAAGAATGTTATCTTCTGTTAACATCATGGGTGGAATAAGTTCATAATTAATGCTGATGGTCAGGAACGTCTAAATTCCACTTAGCCTGGTCTGGTTGAATTGGTTTTGGGTAACCACTGCGTATTGCGCACCTTCCGGTAAACAGCTTTATATAGCGTTTAAACCATAGCGGTAAAACGCCCACACTTTCAAACTATTTTTTCAAATGCTCGAGTTCGTAGGAACCATATTCGAGTCTGCAGATGCATCGGTTAGTTATATTTTGAGTCAGTTCTATGACAGACCGACCACTACAGGGAGACTAGAAAGGTGAGTGAGCGTCCAGATTAGGCTAAACGTACAGGTTTTCAGTGGTTCCGAGTGCGAGCTAGGCTCCAGGTGTGTGGCGGGTGAGTATGTTTAGAGTGATGCCTGAATGTGAAGCAAAATTGAGCCTATTTAACTGAGTTCAACCGTGCAACATTATTTCACTCAATTCATTTTGAATAACCGCTTGTTGCAGATTGAACAGTTTTAGGAGGGTGCATAGTGCCTGCTAATATTGCGTTTGGTTCGGTCAGAAAGTTTCAATTACGGAAACTACAACTGAACTATTCCTCTTCCCAGTTGGAGTTGTACACTGATGAAGGTACTTTCCTGACACTCTATCGGATTTTCCCTGTACTGAAGGCATGAGGGTCCGACACAATGTACCAGCCAACGGATTGTTTTCGTTGGTTTTCAGTTCGCTGGTTTTCAGTGTAGCAGACACTGTTCACTTCGAAATGTTGCCGTTTAAAGATCTACGAGCCATAACTCATCTCTCGAATTTAACAGTAGTTAATTTGCTCAACAGAATGTACATATAAGACGAACAGGTATGACTGGGTACATTATGGGTGTGGAATATATGTTGGTCCCTGTTTTGACAATAATGCGAAAGGTAATATTCATGATTACCTCTTCATTTGGATGGCTGAGATAGAAGCGCCTTCGATTTAATTTCAACTGGCTTTTCAGTATCACGATTTACTATGGTTCTTCGAAATGTGATCGAAATCGGATTTGGTTCAGTTACAACTTTGACCCGAATATCTCCTAGAATAATTAGGTCTTCATTTGAACAGCCACTTCACCGATTATCTATAGGTCTGCTCTGAACCTACTAAGAGAAGTAAATCAGTAATGCATGTGTCACCCGAGCCCTTGTGCTTTTCCGGGAATGGCGTCAGTCCACAAAATGATCCCATTGAATTTGATTCGTCCGCCGTCAGCTGGGATAAAACAATAAATGCTGCCATCTTTTCTACCTCAGTATAACATAGCCGTCACTATGTGACCGAACCATCGCGGAATCCCAACTTAACTCATGCGGATATCTCTTGACATAAATAGGATCTAATTTTCAGAACTAGGTTGAAGAAAGTCCGTTGGTGTAATTGTCCACAAGAATGATCACCACATTAGCATCACTATCAATGGCGCATAAAACTGTGGAGTTAAAAATTATTCAAACGGAATAATCAGATGATTGTCTAATTTTACAACAAGCATAAGATTCGGGTGGACATGACTGATATCATGATCAAAATATATGATGGTCAAACCCATCACAGATTGTCACATTCCGCAATGTCGTCACAAGTTCGGTATTATTTGTCACACAGACAGTAGTAGTGTACAACGTATAAACGGTCACTTCCGCTCACAAGTTGTACAGAGCTTACTGGTTCCTATTTGTCAAGTCTCGCTAGTCTCAGTGAAATAAGTAACCCTTGCCTGCTCTTTAGTACCTGTTTTATCGGAGAAAGAAGCTTTGTGAAAATCGGTCTTCTGTACGACTGAATTAACTCAGTTCTCAATGCCGAAGTCGGAGTCATCACGCGTAAAAGCCCACGTACCAACTTTACGTGTGTAACACCTCCGCCGGATGACTTCTACGGACGTTGGTTTCCCATTTGAGGTTAATGTTACTTCTGTTCGTTCAGCAGGAGGTGGTTTTCTTTGGCTAACTGATGGCGAACTTGTGTCCTATCGCTGCACTGGGTTGGTCTTTGTTTACGTAGAGTTGACACATACCGACTGTTCCCCTGACGCAACGTTATAGCTAGTAGTGGAGAACATCTGTTGGTCCCTATTTACCTCACGCAGTAGTTCTCGTTACTCTGATGTTTTTTATTCGAGGTTAGTTTTTCATATAGGTACCATTGTACGTAGGCAACATCATATGCAACCTCCATTTGTCAGATGCATGGGATGGTGACCGATAATAATCATTAGATTACTGATGAGTAGTCGGGGATTTGGTTAATTTCAAGTTGAACATCACCCACAATTGATCGCAGCTGTCGCATTCCCATAGACTTTCCAGTCGGCCCCTTTCGAAAGTGGTTGAGCGTTCACATATGATAATTCGGTCGTGCCTAATGTGAGGTCAATGGCGCAGTGGTAAACACGGTTGCCTCATGAAAGCATGGCCGGAGTTCTAGTCCCGGCAGTGGCAAGGATATGCACTACTGACGAGCTCTAATGAGAGCGAAACTCGAGTCTAGTGCTTCTTTTCGAAAGGGGCCGACTGGAAAGTCTATGGGAATGCGACAGCTGCGATCAATTGTGGTGATGTTCAACTTGAAAATAATCATTAGATTACGAGTGCGTTGTTAACAAACCCTGTAAACCGTTTGAAAATGGTCTCCATACTAACCGACTGACCTAGAATGAAAACGTTCTGACCGGTGGAGTAACTAATTCTTATAAAATTGAATCATCGTACTAATCCACAGCGATGGTTTTGACACCGCTGGTCCAGTTGTGAACTGCCTAACCACCATCTTAAGCCACACCATGCCCGGTGGGGTACTCGGTGATACAAACCAGGTATACCACTGGACTAACGATTCACACATGTCCAATCTTTATTTGTACTGTTTAGAGCACAGTGTCGAACAAAATGCTCACACTAGGAAACCTAACGGCCATGTATGGTAGTGTATTTTGACATCACAACAAACAAGCCCACCCACTACAGACCATGAACATTTTCCAGGATCTCCTCATCATTTTATTCGGATGTGTACCTCAATCAGTTAATCATACCCGGTTACAAATTGAAGGTTAGTCATCCCCAAAACAAGGGGGAGGGGATCCCGACAGCGATACTGAGGTGGACCCATATAGGGCTCGTCAAGACAACAAGGAAACACACATGATGAAATGTAAGCATTCCGTTCATTCTTGTCAGTCGACTAAATAGAGCCTTTAGCTATTTAGGTTTAGGGCATGGCGACAAAACAGTGAAACGAACGGACGCCACGTGGTGCAATCACAGTTGGGCAAACGGTTTCAGTGCCAAAACTAGGTTGATATCGTCAACGCCGTCTTCCTACAGACAGCCGTGGCGTGACTTCGGATTAACTACTCTCAGGAAAACGCCATTGCAATTATGTACTAAGACTATAGGTGAAGTGGCAGGGTCAACTACATGACCGGTTGCGATTCAAGTCTTCCTCAGTCAGACGCTGGATTTCTGTCCCTGTACAGACTAGTGTGAAACCATTTCCTGCGATAGTCACTTAGGGTGGTACTCCACCCTCTTTTGTCGTAAGTTTCGGTCCGTTCTGCCAATGTATGAGTCACCGCAACTGCAAGTGAACTGGTAGATGACACGAGGGCAGAGTTTTCCGAGAAGAACGATCACGACAATAAAGACGAATCCTGCGGGTGGATAGTATCAAACGTAATTCTGCCGTGGGATAAGCACGATCAGTGGCAGACTTCAACCTTCGACTTACTTCGTTAGTGTTGCGGTCACTTGTGTAAGGACGGTAAATGAAAACCTGCTTCTTCAGTGCAAATAGAACAACCCTCAAAAGTCCATCTTCAGACTTTAGGCGATCGACCGTGTACAGTTTCCTTGCGCAGGGAACGTTTGCACATTCTCAAATGAGCGGATATGCTTACGCGAACCTGGCTCCACAACAACCAATAAACACATCCTCCCTCAGTCGCATATTCGCCAAAGAACGATATTACCATGTCGAATAATATAATGTATGCGCCCTGATGATACCTTGGCCTTGCACAAGCCAGACCGTTTATGAGAGGCTTTTTTTTTTTACAGTGAACACTAACAACTGCTACAATGGTTTCGGTATTCAGAAGTACAGGTTCACTGTTGTCGGCAGCAAGAAGTGGCACTATACTCACACTTCGTTCTTACAAGTTGTGCACAGTTTGTACTGGTCTCAGAAATGAATAGCGAACATTTAATGTGCCATACAGGAAAGCTGGTTCAGCACACAAATCGCCTTACAGTAGTCAAATCGGGGTCATCACACACACAAAAAACAAGGCATTAAAGTTACTCTTGCAGTATCCAACGCCATATGATCCCTACGGACCCTGATTTTCAACAAGGGGTTGATGTTACTTTCGTTCGTTCGGCGGGAGTTGGTTTCATCATGAAACCACGTCCGCCTATGCGAGCTCATTGATTTGAATCTGTAGTGTATAATCAGTTAACAGCACGTAGGTGTGTAAACTAGAAACACTTGTGAAGACCATGTCTGACGATACCCATTTTAAGCAGTTCGAATCTCTGTTCACCTTAAGCTATGTGCATCACCGGAGTCTGCTGATTCAAGGCCTCCAGTGATGTGGCATCCGCGAGATACGAACAGTGTCCTTTAATATATTAACTGATAAGATAAAAAGTGTACGTATGGTTAACATTCATAAGTGTTACAATTAAGCAAACTATATTCGCGAGCTTGAACGACCAAGTGATTTTAGAACGTTGTAGACTTGTCTATGTGGTTGCATGAACGTGAACCCTTACTATATATCCACATCCGGAAATGTGGACGAAGAACGCCGAGGAACTGAGGTAATTCACCTAGTGATCTTGATATGCTTGATTATTTTTGCGGTTCTCCACACCTTTTCCACAGGGAATATGACAAACAATAAGCGAGTAAATCAGTCTGTATTATGTAATAGTGTTACCGTCTGTTGGTCTATTTGCGCTAGCGTCAACATAATTTCTGATTCACGATCTCACCTGTACTACATTGGCTCATAACATTTTTTTCCGTTCAGGTATTACTACGCGCAGAATATATTGAGGAAAGTGAAGGGTCAACGGCTCGTTTACCAGTTTCTGGAAGATAAAACTGAGTCACTCGATGATAACATGACCAACCTCGGCGACACACCTGCAAAATGTGCCGAATCAAATTCATTGTAAATGCAATTGCGTTTCAATTTCCTCCTTGATATTTCTATTGGAGTAGGCCTAACTATATTTATGATAAAATCTCATATTTATCCCGAGCGACTCGCTCAACTTTATGAAAAAATTGAGAGAATCTTCAGCTGAAGTATTCGACGTTATTTTCTTTAAACCGACCTCAGTGATAATGGGAAAGCATACGGTATATAACTTTTTAAGGCAGCTTAGGAGATATCCAGGGTGGTTTAAAAGTAAGTACTTCATATCACGCCTTATGATCATTCCCGTCAACTGTCAAAGACAATCAGATAATTCAGCCTAACTTTTATTTCACTTATTTGCACCGCTGTAATCTGCTTCAACCAGCTGTACTGACGGATCTCGCAAGCAAAGGAGTGGGTTCCACGAGCGACATACCGTTGACTTCAGCACACTGCTCCATAACGACTCATAAAACAGCACTTACAGAGAGGCTGGCTGACCATTGCTTCAACTTTCACAGTTTGTCTAATCCGTTGTACTTACTTCAACTAAACCATGTGGATATGAGTTCCGAATTTGTCAGGTCGCAGGTATCCTAATTTTGAATAAGAATAAAATTGTTATGTAAGACATATGCTGGGGCAACATTCCATCCGTTCTCGTCAGTTGCACACATGAAGCGGTAACAGAATGGATAACAGAATGAGTACATACAGGCAAAATTGTAAAGGTTGTCTAGGTAGCAATCATGACTTGGTGGATGCGTGCTGGTAATAGACAAAGGAGTGAGTGATTTAAACGTCAGGCATACATTAGCCGATCAGCAACTGAAGTGAACAGAATGCTATGAGTGAAGGAAGGGGCGATATGAACACAGTAGGAAGACTTAGAAAACATCTAGATGTGTTAACATACCGAAAGCAAAAAAATATGATTGTTGATAGAAATTTCGTCGTGTACTAGGCTGTCTATGAACAAACCGGAACAACAGAGTTCTCAGCCGCACAAAGTAATCTCAACTTTTTGAAAAAAAAACGGCACCCTTTTTTATGGGGAAACAACAGCATTTGCGATCGGCACTGAGTAACAAGCACCTTTGTGTTTTGATTTGCCCGTTCGTTGCCACGTTCTATGACCTCGCCTCAAGCAACTCGTTTATTTGAACCTGACACACGTTCACACTAGTTTCAGACGTCACTTTTTACAAACAAATTCGATGCAGCAGCTAATCGCCGTTTTTGATTGGTTGCTGCCGATCGATCAGAATTCCGTTTGCAGTAGCTTGCGCGTGAGTCCTGGTTGACTGAACTTTCACCAACCAGGAAAACGCTGCAATCCAATCTCGGCACACTTTGAACAACGAATTACATAGTTAGTGCTAAGTTCCCTGGCGCCTGTTGTTGAACACGGAAAACTCTACGCAATGTCGTAAAAATTTGTGAAGGACGTCTCCTAATCAGGGGGCGTTTATTTATTATCCATTATAGGCCGTTGGATGACCGTTCACTTGAAGTGTGAAGGAACTCGCTGCTCCATCATTATTCGCTAGAAGAACAATCAGCCGGTCTGAAGTTAGCCACCTTCTCAAGATAAACTTAAGATTTGTCGGTTTTTCAGGTGCGATAGCTGTTTCACTCGGTTGTTAGCCATCACAGACTAGACCATTCTGACCACGGACCCTAAACCGGTATTCTAGGTGCAGAAACTGTCAACTTTGACATTTCGTCCGCCACGGTTTCAAACGATGATAGACCAATATGTTGTGGGTTGACTTATTCCTACTTCCTTCTATTTTTACTTTCTTTGTGGCTACTTATCGTCGTTTACTGCAACTGATGAAATTGCGGGAAACGATGCAGTCATCTTAAAAGATCGATCTGGTTTCACCAGAAATGTTTGGCAATGTGAAACGTTCATTGATTCTATTTGGGTGTTTAGCTTACCAGAAGCCGTGAGTCATCAGGAGGCTGCAAAATTGAACAAGATTTTGATTATCTAACCGTATTTCTGGGTTCACTTTCAAACTCAACAATGTTTTCACAACTTTTTTAGGTGGTGACTTGCCTTCCACCTGCTTTTCATTTGGGACTCAGGATGGAAAGGTAATGCACAACTGAAAGCCCATGAGAATGAAAATACACCCGTTACCAGCAGTTTAGGTCAAAGATAACACTTCAGTCAGAGATAAAACTGTTTGCTGCAGGAAATTCAGGAGACAGTAAAACTACCGGGTTGGTTTACAATAGAGATAAGAGCATGAGAAACTACCGATGACCGTGAAACACGGTATCATTTTCACAGTTGTCAGCGTTAATCAGCAGGCAGCTGCAGACCTAACGACCACCATCACATGGCATTGATAACTTGCACTGATTTGTCGGGGTAATAAACAGGGTCTGTCACATTCACAATTTGCTCGTATTCAACCAATGCTGGAACTTACATTCAGGGAATGAAAATGACGTAAGTTTCCGAACTTGGTCTGATGCCATTTTTGCCAACAATATAATCGAGGCATCCCAAGGTTTGATTGGAAAACTGCGTAGTAGCGTATCGTGGGTAACCATGACGCAGATAGTATGTTACAAGGAAGGCATGCTCCAGGCTGCATATCCATGAAACTCCTGTTTAAAATAATGTATTTTTTGTAACAAGACATTAAGAGTCTCTGGAATCGATTGTGAAAGTTGTACTACCCAGACGGACAGGAAGACTCCGATAGGTGGTGCATTCAGGACATCCGAGGAATTAAGAATTAGTATTGAACTCACACCACCAAAAGATTTATGACAGTGGTTGCGCTTCGTAGTGGCCACATGAATTCAACTCTGTTGTGTTTTGACGCCTTCCGGCTTCGGATGACGGTTCATGGTAGATGTACTGTGCAAGCTAAAGTTAATCCAAATGTGTCATAAGCCACCGCCTCTTTATAGGTTGGTTACAATAAAAATACGTCGATACATTAGTACAATTTGGACTACTCATGGTGGTAAGCGGACTTACAAAATGGGTGCAAAAGTAAAAAAGAATTACGTGAGAAAGCTACAGTCTAAATGCTGGGAAAACAAACTAACCGCGCGTCCAATCAATGAAAGACGCACGCACATTGTGTGAAGGAGAAACATAAGGTGCCAACATAACTGAACGTAGAGTGACCGCTGATCATACAAACGACAGAATTAGCCAATGCTGATGTTCACGAAGGTCAACCTGGTTTCTGTTAGTTGTTATAATGAAATTGTTTAAAAAAAAAACAATTCGCAGAAGAGGACTGCATTACAACAGTGTAACTACTGCGGGCAGTCATTGTTCAAAATGCAAATTCCCCACGATATCTTTGTAAAACGAAGTTTTCTAGGTGAGGAACACTTCGGTGTTACATGTGATATATATCACATCTTCATTTCAGATAAATTTTAGCGGGAATATGGCCACATTTTTGAAAAATTATAAATATAACATAAAAAAGGATGACGACAGAATCAGGAAATAACGCTATTTTGTCATTTTACTTAACGGACAGTTACAGAAACTGACGTCGCTCTAGGTTTCCACTAAGTGTGACGGTTTTGCGAAAAGTTGGACAACAGGCGATATCGTGCGATATTCGGTGCAGCAAGGGCAGTCAGGGAGGAAAATGAGCGTAGTCGCTTCTCCAAATGATTGTTTTAGTTGTCGACAAAGGTGTACGTCATATTGGGTTTGAGAATGAGGTGACAAACTATCAGCACGTCTTTAGCGTACCAGCCAAGGTTTTGAATCGTGCGCCAACTAACGTAAGATTATGGATATTTCGATATCCCGCTATCGAAGACGTAAACCACACATGAGGTAGCAGGCAAATATGATTCGTCCCTGAAAGAAACAGTGTCGTATACAACGTGCTGAGAGGAGTAGCAATGGGTAACAGCTAATCGAGAATTGGCCTGATTATATACAATGCGTGTCGTAAAATACCATTGGCGTAACAGTACACTGTAATCGAGAAGTTTGCGGTTTATTTTAGAGGAAGAGGAAACCCTTCTTAGGGACAATATACATGCGCAGTTTGGATAAAGTCAGTATGCGACATTCGTGGATGACAGTATCGTACTAATGGTTGTGAGTGACGAAACTTCTTCGACCACTTTTTTATCAATAATTTACTGAATGAATAGTGCACACAGGCGCACGGGGAAAGTAATGGAGAAGCTGAGGTTAAATCAGGAGGTTCGTGTAGGTGGTTTATTAGATGTCCTGAGATAGTGGAGTGAAAGTCATCTGAGACTCAGGTTAAAGTGAGAGAGGTGGGTTAACGCTCACATAAACAGGGGCTTAGCAGTTTGTCACCTCACTTTGCTCTTCAAGCTCGGTGTTAGGAGGTCGTAAAACACAGAAGAGACGCGACGTGTGTCCACCTGTTTAAGAGGTACGTTAATGTGTTCGTAAAAACTCCAAGCAGAACGCATGGCTCAACGTATCAAACTCACCCTGCATGGTGTTGGTGCAATCCAAACGATGAGTCACGCCGGTCATTACAACCTAGAGTTGTCCAAGTCGTACATCGCCTAGGAGTAGCTATGGTCCACGGAGCTGACATCAGGAAATCTTCGGTTTTGAAGGAACCACGCGTTGTTTCGTAGGATGTTCGTTAGCCGAGGTAGATGTGCACTTCATCGAGTGGCCAGCGTCTTCGCCAATGGTGTACTTGACCGGTAAATTAGAATCACCTCGTTGGCCCCTCGATTAGCGCGTATGTCTGTCGATTCGGGTTGCTTTTTGCTGGTTCAGTGATAGTGAACGAATTACAAGTCAAGCAGACCCATGTAACCATACCTGTACGCAACAAATTTATCTGGAGCTTTCCGGTGTTAGTAATATCTATTTGTGATGGATACAAGCGAACCCTGGCATCTGTCGTAAACCAACATTCACCGGGCACGGTAGGAAGAGCCAATAAATGTTGTCACCCTCAGTGTTCTTGGAATGTTTGTATCAACATCAGGCTTTTTTTGATGACCAAGTTAAGTTAAAGAACTAACGTCCTACTTATAATTTGCAGTTCATTGACAAGGTGCTTGGTGCAGACGTTCCCTGTTTACAGTTTAGCAACCATATGGCGAATTGGTTGTGTTGCAACCGCGATAGAGGTGATAGAAACGCTATTATAACGGTGAAATCGCAAGTTAGATAGGACTACCGCTAAGCCTTTGATACCTTATGAGTCTTCAACAGCCTCATGTTTGTTTTGTTTACAGACGAAGTTTGCTGCTTCCACTATTATGCATCTAATCAGAAATCAGTGTTTTCAACTAAGCGATATCACTTGTCACTTATGTCAACAATATAATCAGCATGAGCTCATTCACCTCGTCATTCATACAAGCGAAGCCACTTACTTACAGTTCTGCCACATTATCACAGAACAGAGAGAATTTATGACGCATTCGATGGTGACTGTCCGGTTCCTCAGGTTAGGCTGTAGGTGAGAATCTACTCAAATTGGTTTTAGCTGAGGTGTGTAGTGGCTGTGCTATCACCAAGTACAGACAGAAAACATTGTAGAGGCAGTCAGTAGGAACTCATGACATTATCTTTCACCTCCGCGAAATCGCTTAATGACGTATGGGTGTAAGTAACCACAAATGTCTAACGGCCACGATCTGCAAAATTGCGTCATCTACTTGCACACAAAACAAAAGATGATTGGAGCAAACTTGTTGAACGTGAGTAACTACACTCATTGTTTGACGTACGACTGTATCAGAAAAACAATGCCATCTATTGAAGTTTCTTTTCATCTGCTCTAAAGTGATGAACTGCTGCCCAAGTCAACCGTCCTCTTCATCTTACATACCTAGCTTAACAGTAGTAACGGAAATGAAGGTTTTGCAGGATACTGGATTAGCTGAGCATTTAAACTTTTCTTATCACAGAACTCCTAGTGTTTCGTTAAGCAGTTATGTATTGAGTTCGATACATCATACCATGCATTCCCTCTTGGGTTTCCACGGACACGCAAACGTACCCCTCGAAAAGCTTAACGCACGCAGTTGAGACCACATGAAGTGGCTTAAATTATAGGGTAACACTGAACCACTGGTTATCTTCGGGGACGTGTACTGTTTCTAGTACATAACACGTCCATACCATTTTAGAAAAAAATAGTGCGCCGATAAACTAAATCTTGCTTACGCTTACTAGATAAGCCACATCGTAACGCCCGAGCCCCTTTAGGCGGTATAACTATTCTCAACTTTCGTACGTCTTAGACTGAAATTTTTAAATTATAGTTGAGGTATGCATAAATGTTTTGATGTAAGATGGATCAGCTTTGGCGGTAGGTGGGGAAAATTGTGCTTGGTTTGTGGTATTACGTTTCCTTGTTCATACAGAGCGTTTTTGGATTACATGTGATCATAAGTTCGTCAGGTAAAAGTAAAATCCTTCTATACTATGCTTTGTCTGGATGAGAGGCAGTAGGCTGTTATTCCTCCACTTAGCTTCATGGTATTCGTTATGTTTCTAAGACGGTAAGCGCATTATTGGATTGTTAAACCGGTAGTTACTGTGAAACTTTTGGATTTCCTCAGCAGGATAATTCTTTAGACTAGCTGAATTCGGTATCATTGTCAACTTTGTAACTGGCGATAGAAGCTCAAGCGGACGTGAGTCCGAGGCAATAAACACGGTGTCACAAAGATGATAGACCACTTACTTACATTGTGTTCATAAACACAATACGAAAATAAACTGAGCACATTTGAAGAATGTTTCCTGTGAAACAGCCGTACTAACATAAGTTCAAGCATGTATCTCAAGGGTACTCGTTGTCGCCCAGTACACGTTTACTGATTTGTAACGTTGGCGTAACTGAGTACACATTAACTTGGTCCAGTGGTTGCCTACTGACTGTGAGTAGGATGGACCGATTGGGTTGCAGTCGAATATTAAAAAAACATCACGAGTCTCAGCGGTTTTCCCAATTCGGCATACTGATGTATGGGGCTCTTATATCATTATGTTTTTCGTCCTGCCAACTTAAAACTGTCCGTCATTGTGTGCACAACGTGCATGTATGCATACTTCGGTAGGAATGTTAAAAAATGTTTGTGTAAATGAACAATCAATTACCTTGGTGAATAAAGTACAATCGAAGTTGTGGGTCGAAATGACTGCCGTTTGGCTAGTGATGATTCGATACAGCGACAACATAATGTTCCATAACAAGAAGGTACATAAGCGTGCAAATGTGATACGTAAATGACAATATGCCTGTTCTCTCAGATAATTACACGACGTTGGAGGTGATGCAAACTGAATATGACGTTTGATGGTTGTTTTCGCGTTCATGTAGATTTTGCAGCAGACCTCTCTCTCGAAACGAACTATTGGACTCGCGTTTCACTCGAAAGCTACTATCTGATATGAAGAGTGTTCACTTTACTTTGAAAAAATTCCTGGAAACCCGCTGATAACTAGTAGACTATTTAGAAAGATTAATGATTCCCGTGATTTAAAAATCATACAAACTCTTGATCATGGGGGCGTCGGTTGAATTTACTCAGGCAGTCACTGTGTCTTCTTTCCAGGCAATTGGTCCCGCGGAACATTACTAAAAAGTGGACGTGAGTGGGTGTTTAGATATGGTAATTTGACTGGACTGTGTACCCCTTAGAGCTCATCAGGCACTTTCCAAAGTTGCCGTGATGTGTGTTGCGTGTTTAAATCCTTGAATTCAGCTTTCGGCGAAAAGCATTTACTCGGGAGGTATACATGATAACATTTTCCGTATGGACGCAGGGACCTAATTGATTGCAGAGAAGCTGCAAAACTTACACGGCATTTTATAATATGACCTCCAGTCGCCACTGCTTCTAATGGTACCCAACGATGCTTAGAGAGCAGATTACGTTGTCATTGTCCATTTTAGCTAGAAGACACTCAATGTAATTGTTTACGCTGATGATTTATTGCTAATTGCGGACAGCAATCAACACCGGCTAGAAAAATCGGACTTTTCTACAACAGCTCTTGGGTGTCTGTTAGCCTGGTATTCAAAGCCGACAAGAATTATTCGCACGTGATGCTCTGTAAAACCCCAGTCTCCTTCGGAGCTCAATCGATTCAGGCATTTTGGCCAAAAGACCAGTTTCGTCATCTCTAAATCAAATTCAGCTTGACAGATCGTGTCCCATTTAACCGCAAGAAACAAACCTTTGTTACAGTAGCTGAGACAGTCGAGGTCATCCCTAGAACAGACAGTGGTTGAGTGTTGTATGTGAACGCCTGGCCAACTGCTGGCCCTAGAACTCGTCTAGTTTATAGCACTACTATCACCAGATATGGTGGTCTGGTGTTCAGCACACCATGGTTTCGGTTTATCATGGATGGTTGGATAGCCGTTTGTCACACTTACCATCTGCTAGACAGTAATGGCGCCACTGCTCACTTGGCTGACGAAAGTGCTGTCAACGACCAGACCAATTCTACAACAGACTGTTCAGTTTTCCACCCATGTACCCGCCATCTTACACAACTCGCGGCATAGAACGGTTGGTGATCAAAGATTATCTAAACTCAACGCAAACTCCGGGAAGCTCCCTACTCGAAGCATAGAAGATGAGGCGTATCTAAAGGATGTGGCAACTGGTTGGTCGACAGGTGTTTACTCGCATGACCCGGCAGCTAATCAATGCACATGATACGAAGACCCTTAGTTTTCGTAGCTTCAATGTGGCATTAAATATAGGGAATTGAGATCACTGCAGAGTTGTGAAAAGTTATCTTACATTTTATTTTACCTAGTGCAGTTACTCAAAACGCTCGCTACAGGTGTCACACCGGTTGGCAAGTCAAGCTGCGGCACTCATTTGGACGCTTAACGGTGTCTTGCAAGATGAACCGCAAGTCCCAATCCCGACTTCTTGCGTATGCCTGATCTTTTGCTGACCGACAATGAACGGGCTACGGCAGTTAATGTGGTCATCACACGCCTGCCGCCTATACTTACCATCTGGACGGAGGATTGTGGTGATTACCGTAAGCAGATCACGTAGCAAAGGAGCCATAAGCATCTTTGCAAGCAATTTAACTCTCTTGGACCGAGGAAATTGAACGTTAACCCTTAATAACAGGATACCATGACTTCCGGTACGTCCACTTAACCGCCTTGTTATAGTCACTGAGTGTATTGCGGTACTTCCTGTCCTATATAGCAGTCATTGAGCCGTCTGATAACTCTTCATGTAAACACACATAAACAGGGCATCGCGACCGGTCATATGATGTAAATAACTGGGTGCAACCTCTACGACGGTCAGTAATATCATATATGACGTTATCTGTGGAGGCCAACGTCGTTTGCATTCCTTGAAAGCTGTCTGGTTAGTGGGCTTTCCCATCCTTCCTGGGTGTACTATGCTCATTCGTATTTTCCTATCGTTTGAGATTTCTCATTCTTATGGTGCCATGGTTTGGAATCTGATGATTATTGTTAGGCCGTGAAGGAATGAGGTGGATGACGCAGTGTCTAGAACAACTGCCCAAAAAGTACGTAAACCGTAGTTCAGGGCCCGATCTTTACTCTACAGCCCTGTCTTTAGTGATATCCATTGACCTTAGAGTTTCTGCTCCACGGATTAGCCCGAAAGTCAGTTTTCCCATTTATGTAACTCGGGTTAACGTGTGGACTGAATATTTTCTTTCAAGTTTGTTAAGAAGGTTAGCAACTGTAACGTTAACGTAAACCATTGGTTGATCGATTCACTTTTCTCTAACGTGTTTGTTGCGACGCAACATAATTTCCAAGGGAGCCTGGTATTATCACGTTAAGAATACTCAAATAACAGTCGCTCACAAACGTAAATTACTCGTCAAGTCCATGAATAGTATAACATATTGTTGACTTTAAAGAATCATTTGCACGCCGAATTAAAAAAGTCGTGAACCGTTAATATCTCGTTTGTTGTTGTCAATCACACACACAACGTCATTAATTATATATGACGAGCTCATCATCAGAAACCACAGGCTAATTAGATACCCAGTACCATAAAAATTCAGTTTCAAGCCGTTTCACCGACTAATATAGAACTACGCACAGTGAAACGGTCGTTGTTTTCTGATCAACAGAGTTTCTGTGGCTGTTCAGAACATTTGGTTCCGACTGTGTGACAACATACCGAAGGATTTTAATAAGTTAACCAAACGACTTGTATCGCGGATGGTTCGGGCTGCCGGGTTCCTTCTTAGTTGTTTTGGTAGTGTTTGCAGCGTCTTTGCGTTCAGTAACTAGTTGGGAATATGTCCAGCTATCTGTTTTCACAAAGTCTGATCCATCGGGATAATATGCATGCCACTGGGTTTGCGGGTGAACGTTTGAAATATGTGAGAATCAGAATGTTCCGTAGAATCGGGATCAAAAACATAAGAAACCGGCCTACAAGTGGAAAACAGAGTTCACATTGGTGACAGTTTTTCCACATCTGATAGCAAATCTCACACACGTCTACTCTTTTGAACGAATTTAATCAGAGTTACAGACACGTAGTTTACAATTATTTTCTCCTGACATTTCCAGATGATCACTGGCCAGTAGGACGTTCATCACACACACGCCCTCTATACTAGCGCTATCGTTAGGGCCTATTTGGCTTGTTTTACCGAAAAGGTGTTCAAACCAAACCGCATCACTTTCAAAACAAATGAATAAAATCAAACGTCCTGACCGCATCTTTTTGTCCTACGATACACGGCACAGTTTTGTGCTACTCTGACGTATGAAAAACTAGGCTGTTTTCAAACTCTTGTCCACAAGGAACTATCTTGTTTGGATATAAAAGATGAAACCAGTATAAAATTAGTGGAAATAAATCCCATTGGCAGAAACTACTGTGTCGTTTGCATGTCATTTTAAGGAATGATACGGTCCATTTAATGCGAGAGTAGACAGGTAACAATTCATTGATCAGTGATCATACTATCATTCTGCTCGTAAGCATCACCTGTAAAACTAAACGGAGTACTCTTTATGTGTAATACAACCAAAACTTTAAGGTTATCAATAGCAGAATGCAATGAAAGATTCTGAATGGAACCGAAAATATAGAAAAGTTAGCATTCACTTGTAAAGCTGTACCCGCAGTTAACCAATCGATATTAACACATTTTAGTGCAACTGATTAACATCATAACAATTTAGTCTACCTCAGTCAAACCGCCCACGTGGAGAAAGCCGTGATATACACAGATGTGCTAGAGACTATTTCCTGCCCACCCGACTAACTTGTGGTGCCCTGGATTATTCATGAATAGAATGGATCACACCATAACACCGCTTTCATTTCTGCGACTGTTTAGGGTCCTCTAGATTTTGACATCTAGTAACATTGTTCTTTGTTCCTGATAGTGAATCCGATCTTAACTCTGTTTCAGATGTTGAAAATACCCAAACGCAAAGTGATCGGTTTTAAACTGGCTTTCAGTCCTAGGGGATTCCATAAATCGAATCAGCAGCTGGAAAATCACGCGATAGTACGTGTACAACTACCACTGCTCTGTGTGCAACATAAACCACAATGTTATCCAAGGGTTCTCTTCGACAGTTAACAGTGAAGTCCTCCAGAGGAACTGATGACCATAAAAGTAGTAATGTTCATAGTTTTCATGTATCTGTTGAACAGTAATAGCAACCATTAAGAGATAAATATATTAGTTAGTATATCACCTTGCAGTTACCTAAAGGTTCGGTGAACCGTGCGACTGCTGTCTGTGTGATGTTTGGTGCAGTTTTTCACACGAATGTCTGCCAATGCCAGACAAGTAACTTGGTGACAACAAAAGCTGAACGTCTCCTGAAATGAATATCAGTCCCGTTGGTTCGATACCTGCCATTCACGTATTTCGTTTCTGAGAAAAATCGGTTCTGAGATGTCTTGGAGTTACATCTGGATCATGATCTGAGCAATAAAAGCAAAGGAAGTCAAAGTTGAGATCTTCTGCATTGCCTTATTGAATGACATCGGGTAATGAAGAGCAGCAGGTGAGGGAAGAAGGGTGGACTAACACCTGTTTCACTAGTCGGTCATTGCTTAACCTACCTTGCGATTCGCTTACGATCTATTCAGTCCGACCATTCAGCTCCTGAGGCCGTTAGTAGCTGCCGGCTCCGTAGTTATGCCCACACCGTCGGAAATTATTAGATTAGTCCCGGGGGAATCATTGTAAAGACTCATTGGTTTAGTCGGCTGAGACTATGTGGGTAGTCGTGAATAACTTAGCTCAACGGACAGTAAAGGGATCATGAAATGACAAATTAATAGTTAGAGATTTCTGACGTTTCACTGTCAAGCGAAGTACAGTACAAATACGTACAAACTGTTTGCTAGGAGGTGTATGATATAGAAAGGTTGAAAGCGGTGGTGGGAATGCGTAGAGTATAAGGGTGAATCAAAAATACTGGGGTGGGATCTTCTACTCTCTCGACTTGTTTGACAGATTTTTTAAAACCGCCTAGACAAATCCATGCTTCAAATTCGGACCAAATACGTACTTACTTGTTCAAAGAGTCTGCCTGGGAAGCCTTCATGAATGCGAAGGATGCGATCAGTTTCAGGTGAGGCCGAATTTAAAATCGGCCGAGTACACAACTACTCATCAGTAGTATACCTACCCAGACACCAGAACTCGCGGTTTCCGATCTAGGAGGAACTCGATCTACCAAGTAAAACACCAGGAATCGAAATGATCAACGCAGTGTTGTTAAGGTGCTCCCACATGTAGTGTGCTGTTCAGCCGCACATATCAACTCTGGTAACTGGGTGTCACTTTCGCCAGGTCAGGTAATATCATCAGACTCATTAATTGCATCATGTGTGTAAGCTGTCGTTCACGCCGTAGGTTTCACGTCCAGTTAAAGTTTCAACGTGTCACTGAACTAAGTTGTTAATTGCTCAGCTCGGTTACTGGTCGACAGTTTCTGAAGGCCCAATGAAAAGATTTCACTAGACGCTACGAAGAAAGTAGAAGAGTGCAATGTGCTTCTCTAAAGAAATCAAACGTTTCGATCAGTAGTTTGTTCCAATAATATGTTAAAACATTCGAAAAGGTACGATGTACGACTTACGCTTACTTTTTTAAACGCAAGATCACCCACATTTCGATCGTTAGACCTCCCAGACCTTAGGTGATATGTTTGTTTGGTTAGTTCACTCTATCGCCTTCAACAATTATTGTTTTGCTGACGTGAAGAAAGCCTTTTTCGTAAATACAGTGGTGGCAACACATTAATCAAATAATATGTCACAACTTTTACTGCTTTCAACTACGTAACCCGGGCAACCCTGTAACTCCTCGAACAGGGTTATAGACTCCAAATGAAATCGGTAAGTTAACTAAACGATCGCTGCATTCAAAACACACGTATTTACAACCTTGTGTTGTCACATTTGACAGATGACTTTTTGAAAGCTACAGGATTCGCACACTCTCTGTTCTGTTCTTAGCCTACGTACGTGTAAGTTGCAGCCACCCCAAAGAAATATAATTTTGAAGTAGACAGATAAAACTTTTCCGCTTTAGCCATCTCTGATACTTCAAGTGAATGTTGGTACACCAACACCCAGCACGAAGTAATGGTCTAGCGCTCATAATGTGCCCAGAAATTTCCCTTACATCCCTCAAGGATTTCGTTTGTCAGTGGAAGTCGTTATCAGCAACTTATTCAACAGCATCAGAAATTACACAATTTGGATTGCTTTAGTCTCAAACGAATAAAACCTCATTGCCTCACAACATACTCTGGTCCATCTACATCCTTATTGTTTACCCGAGGATCGTGTGGCTAGTCCCACTTTATTCTTCCAAAACAACTTCATTCCTCGTTATTTCATTCCAAGATTACTTGTCGATTGTATGATATACCAGTAGCCATACTTTTTAATGAAGTGTTCCCTGGTGTTTCAATGAGATGGCCCAAAATCTTGGTCATATCCACAATAGGTACGGCCTCAGTGTAGAGAGGTTACGTGCAAGTGCTCTACCAGTTATGTCGTTGAATCCCATTTGAATGCATGTAAACGGTTTGTCGATAATAACTTTTGAAACAGCAGTCACACAGCTTCCAACAACTTCCCCTGTCCTTGTTCAATTTCAAACAAGATTTTCAATCAGGCGCCTGCAGGCTTGCAGTCGAGTGTGAATTTCTTCAACGATTCATTATTTAAAAGAAATGTCATTGAGTCATTAACCCATTTCTGTGGACCTCACCGAATGACTGTGAACACAATAGTGGAAAGGGCTTTGTTAATTTGTTCTCATATTATTGAACTGAAAAGCTTACGTTTCCACTATCATTTAACGATTGCGACAAACCTTTTGGTAATTATTTGATAGTGCGCATCAGCATAACGCACAATGTGTTTTCCCATATCCGTTCTGTTTACGGTTCGGAAGTACTAACCTTTTAGTAATTCTTATTGATGAACGTGTGATAGCTGAAAATTTAAGTTTCAGGTCGCACAAAGCTATTTTCTGAGCTCTTGAGCCAAGATGCGAAATTGGTGCTTTCCGTGCGGAAAGATGATTTACTCATCGAACCATAGGTTACTATTATAACACTTCTCACAGCAAATTCCGTACACAATTTTTTGCGTTCACTATCTAGGTCATGCTCAATAACAACCACTTTAGCAGGGTCCGAATCATCCTTCTTCTCCTATGAACTATATACACGGAAACTCGCAGGGAACTTTAGTTTATCTGGAAGTAAGTATACGGATGATGTTTTTATGCTCTATGACACTTCCAGAAAGAATCACTCTTTTAAGCGACAAGACTAAATGAGAATACTGTAATTTACTTCAATTCGTCAAGTGATGTCAGACTTGGTTGACCTTCTGGAACTTCCGCGGTTTGTAAGGTTCACAGATTTGAAGACATGTTTATTCCTTTCCAAAGTCCGTTAGAAAAGCCTTTGTATACACTTTTGGCAATGCCAAGTATATGACAACCTGACTACTGTGGTCGCTCGTTTTACAACATGTGTTACGCGCAGTCTTTCTGTAGCAGGGGTAGGATTACTACGTACTACACTACACTAAAATACGATAGCATAAGAAAAAACACTCCCTTGCATGCAGTTGTTGTCTTTGTCTCTGACAAATCACTCAATAGTCGACTGAACCATCGTTACGGTTCCAAATATTCGTCCATGTTTTTCCAGGCGTAAGGCTTGTCGCAATTCGAACTCCACGGGTGGCCTGCTGGTTGTCTAAAAATTTACTCAAATGTGTAGCTTTAGCAACAGAGATTGAAGGCAAGAGATTTCACCGGGACTTAACCCAACAATCGGGCTAGCAAACAAAGCCTGCACACCAAGGACATATAGTCGGATTCGCAAACTCTGGAAAACATATTCTATTTGGGTCACACTGCTCAGCCCAATCACCCCGTTGTTACAACTACGATGATCCACAATCGAAAGCAAATGCCTATTGACAAATGTCCCAATGACCTAAGACCAGCCTAGGGTTGTGACCTAGTAGGCAACACTTAACCCAGATTGTCAAAGTAAATACAAGATACCTCTATAATGGCGCTTCTACTAGTCAAGTCGATTTTTTTAAAAAAACATGTCCCACGTACGCTCATTAGATTTATTTGATCGATTTTTCACTTTAAGTAGAGATTACTTTTGTTTCCTTTGAATTCTGGCATGAACTCGAAATCCTCCCCAATAATTACTGATGCGAGAAGTGTCAGCCTTGATGCTGTCAACAGTGAAGATTATTTTAGTACCTCTGAGATGAACCACGCTTATTTTGTAGATACTATTGGCAACGATCACCATGCATTGACCGAAATGAGGTTTCATAAATGGTAGACTTCGGGCTGAAAAGATGAATCCAGTAAACTTGCAATTTTCATTGCACCTCTGTAAAATTTAAGGATGACCTAATCTGCTTGGATGACATCCTTGTTTGGCTAAATTTGGGAAATAAAACCAAATATACGTTCTTTATCGACTTTCCGCGAAGCGACTTGAATGGATGAGATACGATGTTGTTCATAACTTTTACGACGGAGGTTCGATTAATACGGACGTTCTGCGGCAAACCCAAGAAGAGGTTAGTGTATTATATCTTACCGTTCATTTGATGGTCGATTTCACTGTTTTTTCCTTGGCTCACTTCACCACTTTGTTTCTATGACTTACGGTTTATCAGTCCTCAAAAAATCAGTTCTCCATGCATTTGTACCTTGTAGTTCAGGTTCTTCTTTTCTCGAGATGATGTTCACAACTTGGTTACGGGAACCAGCCTAATTCAAACCAACGAAATAAATTCTCTAGATTATCAGAAAAGCAAAGCAAACTTTTCCTCGTAACAAATTTGAACAAAGAAGTCAGAAACAGTTTTTGCACAATGTATCTCTCGAGCACATTTCGCTGCATCTCATCAGGTACATACTGCAGTCTGTGGGTTTATATAGCAAAGTTCAATGGGCATTGTGAAGCTAAACAACAAAATCAACAACCACACAAACACACACCATACACATCAGTTACCAGGGCAATCTGGTACTGACGAACAAGTCTTTCTGTACGCAGAGGGGTGGCTTCCATTTGCTAATTGCTACCGCCTCCGCGAACCGGAGAAGCCTTCGATTTTTGTTGCGTAACGTATCCGAAACGCCTTCTCCAGGTTCAATTTGGGGTCGACAAGTCAACAGGTGTCGGGCGATCGATGACGCTGGTTCCTTGTGACTTGTCACATTCTGACTTGAGCCCGGTATTGTGGTATCCATGAGCGTTTTGCGAACCCAAACTGGAATGTGTTCGTTGACCCGATTACGTAACTGTCGCTCCGTCCTGCCTATGTAAGTGGCCCGGCACTCACACGAGAATTCATAGATGATGTAAGATTTGGCGTTGAGCGGTAGCGGTGTTTTCAGAGGTGGTGTTGGGATTCGGGTGGTGGTGAACAGCATGACCAGTTGGGCTGCATAGAACGTGCGTCCCATAGCCGCCGTGAGACGGGTTTTCAACAGAGTGGCAATGTCATCACCCTTGTATGGCAAACGGAGGTAGACATTTAGTTTGGGAGCTGTTGAACACATCGCGGCGGCCGGCTTTTGTTTGCTGAATTTCTCAACAAATGCCGATGGATAGCCATTTTCTTTCAGCGTGGTTCTCAACAATGACACTCTTTGGCCAATGTTTCTCTTGAACAGATTCTTCTTGCGCGATAGAACAAGGTTCTCACCAGACCCCGCTTGTACTGGATCGGCACAAAACTGTGAAAGTTCAGGTACTGTTCATTCCAAGTATCTGAACCATCCTAAAAGTAAATGGCTGCCCATCGGTATTCGTTTATTCAAACAATTTATTTCGAATATACTCTTATTTTACCTTCAGTAAAACCACACCGATTTTCGTCACGTCAATATCTTCGATGGAGGCCTCGCACTGATTCGCTTCATAAACTTTCAGATGCGATGACCAAATTTGCATTCCTTAGTAACACATACATAGACCACAGATTACCTCTTTGCCCTGACCTCTGCATTTCTGTTTAGTAGCGTTTTCTGATTGCTTACACAATTTTTACAACAGGTAAAATAATTTGCGTACGTAAAGAAATGAGTGCTCAACATCGCTTACGTAACTCTCACTTCTGTTGCGATTTCGGCTGTTTTATTCCATTCGCGTTCCCGTTGAATATTGTGAAAGATCCACACCTCCACTAGAAAAGTATCCACTGACCAAGAACAAAATTACTAACTGTCCTTGTCCTGTTGTCGTCATCAGGGTAATCGGTAAGGCAGGCTGCTATTGGGAACCCCTAGAGGAAAACAGCCCGATTTGTCGAGTGTCTACCACGGTTTTTTCACTTCATCTGAAAACGGCAAGCTGTCCTGAAAGAGTTCAGAGAATAACTAAATGATTCGCCGTTTAACGGAATAAAAATTATTCACACGATTACTGAAGTAAGTCTGCTGAACCAAGTCGTCAAGACTACAGTCGGTTTCCTTCCCGGACAACTGAATTTCGAGGCGTTTACGTCCTATGTGCCTGTGGAATTTATTTCTGGGTAAATCACCATAACTCGAAATGAATGTTTTCTATTAACTAGATCCAATGCACCTACTGTAAACGCAGAAAACAAAGCACTACCATGCTACATGCAAGACACCTTGAATAGTGGCCAGTGAGTCTGAGCTTCCGATTAACCTCACTAACCGGTTGAAGTGTACATGTGAGTACGAACGGGAACAGTGCTTGTATGAAATCATTCTTAAAGACTTAATTTCTACCAGCGTAAAACAGGGTTGTGATTCAACCTCAGTTGACTACCATCTGACTGTCCTAATACCAGTTTGCTTTAAACAGTGACGACCATTTTCTTCTTGAATACCTGACAGTTACCTGCTAATTGAAAATAGTTTGAAGCAAACAGTGTGTTATATTCATCTATTATGCAAAGGATGATGCTTCTGAATGACTTCACATTGCTGGTACAATGTGTAGAGGAACCCCAATGGACTAAAAATGCTTTTGCTGTCATACCTGCAAACTTTAGACTGGACGTCAACACAAGTAATGAGCAACACGTTCGTTCAAACTGAGGAGCTACTTCCTTGCCTTCCATCCGTAAACAAGAAGACTGCTGTAGAAACAAAGTTTGTTGCACAATCATCTGTCCGTGTATTTGTCACTACACTGCCATCCTCAGGATCACATGCCAGTACTAGTGCTGCTTCCGCCAGACTCCAAAAATCCGTCTGACATAATGTTATCCCTAAATCGGATCCAAAAGGATTGACGTAATACAGGGCTATTGTATCGCCCACCTTACTGAATGCCGGAGGAAGTTAAATTCCTTATGAAAGAAAATCTTCGCATTTAGAGCACTTTGCTTGTAATGCGTACAACACTTCTTAAACGTCAAGTGGCCGGACGTGTTGCAGAAAACTAGGGTAATTATTTTGGCAGGCTCTGACAACACCAATTTCTTGAAAGTGCTTGATCATTTCCACCAGATAGAACAATTGCGCAGGGCAGCAGCTAAAAAGAGGCAAGTAATGTTATTGTCACCAGAAGTTACGCTACCAGAAGCATATTTAGTAGTCCTTTTAATCCTTACATAGATCCTAAATGTTGGAACCTGTACTGGACCATATGCAGGAGCGCGATTGACATGACAGCAACTCGGAGACATGCACCGGTGTGACTGTTTGAGTGCAGTTACTACTGCACTGCCAGCCTCAAACCATTAGGTTAGTAGGTCATCCACAATAAATCGTGAAAAAAGGAAGGCCACGGGGACAAACAAATATATTGATGCAAACTAATAGCCTTTGTTGTTAGTTGAAATGGGACTCATGGGTGCTGCTGATTCTTTGTCTCCCATATCCCCTCTTTATTTATCTTGTAAAAATTCCCTGACCATTTTATTAGACTTACGCTCTTTGTGACCATCGTATCCTATGTTGTTAGTCTGACATTTTCACTTACTTGCATTGTTCACATTACCTACCTTTTAACCTACTTTTCTGAGTTGTCATGTTATATAGATTTGCGTGTCTTCCATATTGATTGTGATAATGTCGCAACGTGTGCATCATTTACCCGTTCTTGATATTCATTTTTATCATCATTTTTCCTGCTAGCTGAAATCTTACGCTTAGATGGACTTACTGTTATGTTCTAAATATAGGGCATTTGCGCTTACACTCGGTTTTGTTGTCCGGATGAGTTGGGTGAAACACATGTCCTGACTTTACAACTTCAGTATAACACCGGATGTATGGACCTTGGATGGAAAACCAACTTAATCGACACAATTAGTACATAATGAAACAAGCAGGCGCAGGCTAACTTTGGTGTGTATCACAGACATTAGGCTAATTCGTACAAAAGCACCATCACTTATGTTTGTAGTTAGCAAGAAAAGTTTGGCAAAATTCGATGTAATCGGTCTAATATCGATCGGGCAGTGTTTGAACCTATCCAACCACCACCAACCATAACTACATGAACATTCACCTCGTAAGGCAATGAACTTGAGTAACATGCCTGACGTAGCTCAATCACTACCGTGGGTTTCTGAAGTGACATATAACCAGTTCGCAAGGAAATGACGCACTTGACCAACGTGATCTGCTTACGTCAAATTTGCGGCCACCACGATTTAACCGGACTGTGGTACACTGGGCATTAGCCAAAATAATGGACATAACTCAATTAACCTGTCAGAAACTCACCGACTGATGCACATATGAAGATCGCCAAACATTTCTTTTGGAGTAGTTCTTCTAGTTTTAGTTTTGCATGCCACCAATTTCACAAGTTCGGGCAATTCCTATTTAATTGTTAAGGGTCTAGTTGCTTAAGTAGGGCAAAGGTATTATGATATTCAAGGGTAAATGAAGACAAATGCTTAATTCTCACCACTTGAGAGCGACGCGTGAGTCTTACTTAATAACAAAGTGAATCGTTGGTGGTCAGTTGAAGGTGGTGAGCATTACACAGACCGCGTTCAGGATAAAAGTTCAGAGCTGCTGCACAGGCATTTGAAATGACGAAAACGTGAAAATTCATCCAATGTTTAGTCCGCAAACCATAGGCAAATCGCATTTTCAAATGCTGTGGATAATTCTTATTACGAACGGGAAGACGCTATTCGCGATTAACAATGCTCACCTCCGCCCAATAGGCCAAAACCTAATTATCAGCAATAAATGTCCTTCTGTGAACGATGACTGAAAAGGTGTTTGAAGTTCCTCTTTAACATGGACTAAAGATGAAGTATTTTGACATAGATGTTTACACTTGCCGAGGATACATAAATTGCATATTAGAGGGTTTGATATTTTTCTACCAAACTGGTCAGTCGCAAAGTCATCAGTAACAAAAGTTACTTTTATTAAATATGCTGAAAACTTAAGCCATAAAATCGCCCATCAGCCCAACTGAGAGTCAGTACACTACAAGTAGACTGATAAATCGTTTTGTAAAGGCCTAGATACAAATTACCATAACGCTTATAGACCCGGGCAGTGTATGGGAAATCTCTGAA
The DNA here is from genome assembly GCA_014220965.1 of Paragonimus kellicotti. Classification (NCBI taxonomy): domain Eukaryota; kingdom Metazoa; phylum Platyhelminthes; class Trematoda; order Plagiorchiida; family Troglotrematidae; genus Paragonimus; species Paragonimus kellicotti. The sequence continues at coordinate 96,166 of LOND01028918.1, forward strand.
GCCTACTGATATAGCAACATCCCAAGTTACACCTATTACAAAAATGTCTAGTTAACTTTCAAATATTCATGGGTGATTAACTGTACCATATGTTAAGAATACTATTCAATGAAGAGGACATTAATCTTCTACTTTGTCAATGAAAGTTTTAGGCGAATTACATTAATATCATCTTGTCTTTTTCCATAAGTCAATGTAAAATCACGTAATGCACCGAATTTTGGAGCAGCTACTACAACTGTCTGTCAGTTGCGATAAAAATACCTTTGTAAATGTACCAAATTATCTTAAGACAACAAATTTTTCTGCTCCCAGATGCTTCGTTTTATAGATTAATTTATTAAATCATGCAATATATTGTATGCTGCATTGTATGCTGCATTATAACTGCAGATTATAGACGTGTCATTCTGGGGGAAATGTCTAATTGTAGGTTACATACTATTTCACTTGTCGGTCACCTAGTCCACCGTGCACGATCGGACACGTGGTTCCCCATGGCCAAGCTAGAAGAACAGCCTTTTAGTTGATCGATTCCTCTTCATTCAGCCAGAAAAATGTCCGTCTATTTGCTACACCCACAAAATTTAAGGCAGGTTAGGCATTTGAGCAATTATCGATAGTTCTGACGGCACGATACTGTCCTCAATTAAAGGATAGTTACTTCTTGTCCAATGGAATTCTGACTTTAAAATCTGCCGCACTCACTGATTGGTCCACCTGAGTCGAGTGGGCGAGCTACGAAGCGTTGACCAAACAGGTCAATAAGTGATCAATACAATGAAAGTAAACCTCAAGTGCAAACGTGGTAAACAGCTTTCTGTCTCTTCCAGCAATACACCAGTGATTCTAACATGTGTCAAATATTGTCAAAACCTAAATGCCAATGGACTATACTTTTCTTAGAAATTGCATTATGGATTATTTCTTCAAATCCTGGGAATGCCGAGACGATGGATAAAACGTGAGCTTTGGGTTGAACCTGTTTCAAATCCAGTAACTAGTGTCACGATTGCAGACAGATAATGGATAATTGTGTAACTACATACTCATATCGGGCAGAGGAAATGTTTATCGTTGTCCACACGGTTTTTATTTACTTCTCAAACAGTTGTATGTTGGCGGCGTCGTCGCCGCTCTACAGGAAGGGTGTGAGGAGACACAGAATGTTTGTAATATTACAAGAGTTTGCAAAATATTCGTACTAGCCAGAAAGTCAATCTTATTTTCCACTGCTTAATAGACAAACCCGTTTGACTCCTAACGAGGAAGTTGTTAAAGATTGCGCGTGTGGTCAATTTTCTGATTCACCTTAATGTGTCCAGTTTAAGCTGGGATATTACGCTGTTTAAGTAACTTGAAATACATTCGCTCGCATTAGTCGGTTATTGGCATTGTATCAAGCCAAGCATAATACGTTTAAGAATTTCAAGTGGTTTAAGATTTTCAAGTGGTAGTTGTCTTTATATTCTCATTGTTACTGAGTGCTAAAGCATTTGATCACACTGTTGACTGTCATTTGGCTAGTACTTAATAAAACGAGATATCAACAATCAACTTACAGATTCGACAACTGGGCAACTAACCTGGAAGCTTCATTTTTGAAATTGCAATCGTTGACAGGCGAAGAATACCTAAACTCTGTGAGTTCACTAACCTTCTGGTACGCAATTTATTTGTTCCGATATTAAAAACAAAAAGTTATCTTAAGACCTACTGTAGCACCACATACACCCCCTGCCAAGCTGAAGTGTAGACAATTTTCGTAAAGTCGCTACGCATTATGACGTTTTATAATGAGATCTGCATTCCATTAAAAAAAGAGACGTCAGCCGCAGCTACTATTAGTTTAGCGTAGTAAAGTCATCAAATATATTTCTAATCGACGGAAAATCATTGATTTCGTAGTGTATCTCAACAGCAGAACTATTTTTAAATTTCTCTTGAAAAATCGGCTAATAAACCATGTGACGCTGGAAATTCATTTTGTACATCAATACGCTTTTTCAAAAGCATGACAAGTTGAAATCGAAATTTTACCGGTAAATGATTGAACGTATGTACTAATCACGGAGACTTCGTAAAGCAAGATAGAAATACACATTATATTTAGGATCTACTGGCTAGCACCTAAAATGTGCTGCTTTTCATTAAATTGATTATGCTGTACCCGTAAATAACATGAGGCCACTCAATTCGCGTAATTGTTTTCATGATGTACGAAGTTCGTCGACTTCAAAACAAAAAGACAGCTCAGCATTGTTTTCTGGGGATTCAAGCGACTTCAAATGCGGCAAGATTGATAAAGATAATTGTAATGGACAGGCAATTCGTGGAATCGAAATGTTACACTGAAGAAATAACACCAAGAATACAGCTTGTCTGAAAAGACAGCTGGAAGCAGACCGTGTGGCCGATGTTAGACATCCTGAACTACAAGTTACATGACCAGAAAGTTTAAGGTTTGACCAGAATTTTGTAGTGTTAAACAGTAGCCCATGCGTTTTTGACAGTTCACATTATTTGTGAATTCATTCTATTTTGAATAGATTCCATAAAATTATGCTAAAATGACGTTGTGAAGTACCGCAGCAAAATCTTCATTGTTTTGTACAAAATACCGCACTATACAAGACAACCATAAGACGAAAATCACAGTAGGTTATGATGATCCCACAGTGAAATTGAAACCTTCCGACCAACTTTTTAGATTGACATGACACTTAATTAAATAGTTTACTAGATCGAAAACTAGATATTTAGACAAAACTATACGATTGAAATCCTTTTCACAGGTTTACCAACGATCAAGCTATGGGATACGTGATATAACAGAAGAAGTTGCCAAAGAATTTGTTGACAAAGCCTTGAAGAAGCTAGATCAAATTGTGAAACAAAAATCCGAGCTTGTGCACGTGAGTTTATTGCTAGGCTGGTTGACAAACCTTACCCTGCACCGAATTGACAGGAGCGTACAAGATAGAAACACTGCTCGCGGTTGCCAAACATGAAATCCACTGCATACATAGATGATCGGGAATATTTTTCTTATCAAGCCCACAACTGTTATCACGTTGGCATCGTTTTAGTTGCACTGCCTTAACGAAATGTTCGTTTACAAGGTATCGTATATTTTGTTGTTAGACATTTAAACTGACAATAGTTTTCTAAATAACCAGCTGTTGGATTTGTGGACAAATAATTGCTAGTTTACAGAGTACCTAATCCTACAAACAGCATATGCATGAACTGCTAAATGTGTTCCTAATGGAAATTCCCCTCTTTTGGGATGCGAATTGACCTCGTCACTAATTATAGCTTATTCGTATCCAACGAAATTGAACGGAAACATTTTGTCCGGACAACTCAATAATGCCACTAATGACACTAAAGATTCTGAAAAACTACGAAACATTTAGGAAGAAGAAACCAAGACAAGGTATAATCTCATGTGCAAAACTCAGACATCAATTTAGTCGACGGGTATTACCCGCCAAAATTATACCTCAGTCGTATTGAAAAATTAATCTACCATTGCCTGGTTCAGTAGCTGTTCGCTTGCAAAATCTCATGGTTCATACTGAAGTTCTGTAAGTTTTGCACGCAGTTCAAGTGAGTTAAGCAAAGCTCAAAAGCCGGCGTTCTCAGTCATTCTTAATACTTCATAAACATTCATATTCTCTTTGTCTCCTTTGGGGATTTTTCCCTCGGTTTTGGATTTTCCTCTTCCGTGATATATCTCCACACTATTATCACTGTTATCTGAAGAAGAAAAGTTGCAGCTGCAACTGGCTTTTCGAACTATTACCACGAGTTGTGATTAACTTTAACCGTTGAATCAATATTTTACTAAGAAGAAATCGGGGTTTGCTTTGCCAAACAAACGGACCTGACTTGAAGTAGGAAAGGGCAGACAGACAAAAATGGCAGAATGTGAGGCAAAAACACGGTGTCAGCCACCAAGAGGATAAGGTCAAACAGTGTTGCAATTTCGCGCCAATTGACCTTTACGTGTGGGGAATTTGACGTACATTGATTACATGTATGTCACTTTCTGGGACTAGGCTAGTGTTTTCTAACTCTCATAAGGTCGCAGTGGGGTTGGTGCGATTATCGTGAAAAACATTCCTTATCAGGAGGTATTTGTTATCGAAGGTGTTCCACAGAAAGAGATAAAACGTTTGAAACTACACCTTTCTATTCTCCTTACTCATCCTATATATATTTGAGAATCAGTTCACTTAGTCATTTCACATCCTAGTTCCATAGACGATTAGATGTGTGAACCCTTGAGTTTTGTTCCCATCAGTTTTTATCCCATGATCTTTTTGTTTTCCGTTGCATCAGCAAGATGCTTGAGTGTTTTAAGTGCTCAACGCCGGCGAGCATCGGGTCAATCAGTTGTCTATTTTAACAAGAAAGAGCGTTTCATGTAGATTTATTAATTGTTTAACTGATTTCATTCTTCAATAGAAAAAGCAACACGTAAGCCCACAAAAACTTACGAATATACAAAACCATACGTCGATACTGGGCTAAATAAGCAAAGCCCGTAATGAAATGTACCAACATCTATTCAAGACGTTAGTACAACTGAGATGAAACTGGTGTAGACTAACGTAATCGAATCTGCAACACGCAAAACCATTTCAGAAAGCAGGTTCTCTCTCTACGGGATCCAGCTTGATGAGTATATTGTGCCAAATCGGGAATAAAAAGAGAAATGCAAATCAACTAGCAGCATGCTAATCTGTCACTCAATCAAGTGCAACGTACAAGGAATGGAAAATTAGTTATCTTATACAACGCAGAGGTTGTGATGGCCAAACCATTGTATTCGTTCATTCAGAGTTTTTGCAAGTGATAAACTGTCACGGAAACGAATACCAAGTACAATCCAGTAATCAAGTTACTCACTAAATGCACGAAATATAATCATCTTTATCACCAAATCTTTTTCATACCCAATCCAAAGTTTTCATTAAAGTAGTATGAACAAACATTATGAAACATGCTTTGTTATTTGTTTATATTCGTCGGTTACGGATATTAGTAATAAATTAGCAAGCAACCTTTTATTCACCCAGCACAGGAGTGTTGGACATTGTTTATTGTTCTAACAAGCATATGGCGCCAAATAACTAATGACGACAGTAAAACCTGATTGAAACAACTCTGAAACAACGCTGTTGAAAGCATTCAACAAGATAACTTTAAATTTTAACCAGCATGAGTGAATAGCTTGGGGTGAAATGCTATGTGAACGGGATTAACGTTCGAAACTTCCTTGAGGCGGCAAATCGTGCTATTTGATGACATTCTGAGACTTCATACTTATGGAATTTTTGATCCACGGTTGGTAGTAAGTGTAAAACAGTATGGAAATTTTCTTGCGCTTAAGAAGCATAAAACTGTTCTTTTTTTTTCTACAGAATATCAAACGTCGTGCGGAAGAAGCATACAGGACGAGAAGCAGCGATAAACTGACTGGAGTGAGTCGTTCGATCGAATTCCGGGAGATCTGCTTATTGCATAGTTCGTCCTCTTCGTGGTCATATTAAATCGAATATCGTTGGCAACGAAAATAAATCTGAAGTTGACTGTTAAAGTCAAAAGTGGGCAACAGATCAGCTTAAAGAAGGGGTTGGGGAGAAAACCTACTGCAACAGTACTCTGCCGGTAAAATTGCATGTGGAATACATTCTATTAGCTCAATCAATGGTGAGCTGAAGACAAAAATGATTGGCCAGGAGCTGATACGTCGTGTGACGATATTTAGGTAGTTCGATTGTTCGCGTTTTCCGCTTTAAGCTGTGACAGTAGAACGATCCTACTAAATTGGACACAAAGGTGCTTGACATCAGAATCGCTGGATAACAGTTCACAAACAAGACGCTTTCAGCTATTGAGTGTATGCAGATGGATATTCGAACACTGATCAGACCAGGAAGGAAAAGTGGTTCACTTGCCGTTCTGCAAAGAGGGCAAAGGACGGTGCAGAGGATATAAGTTTGGCTGAATTAATGCTAAATTATTCAGATAAAACTCAATTTCAGTCCAACCTCACCAGCTGACTGTTTTTAATGGATTTACTTCCTCAGTCAGCAAACACTTTTCGAGTTGCTGCTTGGTGTCAGTTAACCGTATTCCAACCATTCGACAGAGACTATTGTGAACCGTTATGCGCTGTTATTATCTGGGAAAACAGTAAAACCAATTGCTTAAATTGACAAACCCTTCTCGCATTTAGATCCAAAAAATTATGGCACATGTTGAAAGATACAAATCAGAGTTTTGCTACCAGATTCTGAACTATTTTTCCGTTCAAATGAGGACAGTGGTCATTCACATTTGGGTGCATTTTTAGTAAATGCAAAAATGAATTTGCCTGGTTCAGCTGTACAGTAATTGACAAGAACTAACAGATGATGCCATAAGGCACAGACAGACGCAATACAGCAGAAAAATTCTGACATCAACGAGTTTAGGTACGTGCAGGGTTCGACAACTTTACCATAATCGGTTAGCCTGCTGTTCATGAATCCAACTCAGCACCTATGGAACTAACAGAGTGGTAATGTTTAAAAGCAACTCAGTGTCATAAGAAGTCAATTTTGCAAACAGCTGTTTTCGGTAATTCTCATCAGGCTTTTACAATTACATAAGGTAAATGCGAATTATATATGAAAATTATAACGTGTCAAATAGGTCATCAAAAAATCACAGGAGTGGTACGGATCACAGTCTACTGGGGGTGGGTGGGAGTGTTGGTGAATGTGTTTGAGTGTTACACGCGCCTGTCATGAGACATGCGTTCATCAGTGTCGAGTGGTTCATGCTTGCTCGGGTTTCAAGTGGATGTGGAATGATTGGCCAGGGGAGGTGGAGGGTTTGTACGAATTGTTTTTGGGCACATAGGCAGGGGTTGTGGAGTCTGATAGCAATAGCCTCGGCCGTTGATAACAATCGCACTCTGACAGCTCTGGAGCCGGAATGACGAACCTTGTAGATTACTCGGAACGCTTCATCCGGATTTATTTGATGGCCAGTGTCAAGTAAGTGGGAGCCAATCGCACTGCTGCGAGATCTTTTCGGTAGGTGTTCACGAATCCTTTCCGATAGCCGCCTTGTGGTCCTCCCAACGTAACCTGCTTGACAACAACAGGTGAGAGAGTAGATACAGAAAGACGAAGAGAACTTGGGCAAACTATCCTTAAGGCGTGGCACCAGTACCGGGCAGGTGTCGAACGATACGATAAGTCTCGCTGCAGGGTAGGCACTCTCGACCGCGTTTGAAAGTCTACGGCTAATTATTTCACTGTTAACCTCACCTCTATATGAAAGACAGATGAAAACCGGCTTTTTCTCCGCTGTCTGGACGAGTTCAAGTTTCGTACCGGACCGCAGATTTTGTCTATGAATCTCTCGAATATATCTTTACTTCCTCCTGGAGAGTGTCCGGTGTACAGATCTTTTGCGCTCTGTTCAAGAGACAACGTACCAAATTTCTTTTGTACTTCAACGGGACAAAACTGTGAAAATGTGTGTATTGACCCGTCCACGTTCTTTTCCTATGAATTGATCTTTGAATTGTTCCCTCTGATTGACGAAGCAACGCGACATCTAGGAATGAGATTTCCAGCTTGACGGTAAACACTATATTCGGGTGTGCTTTGTTGAACTCATCTAGTATGACCTGGGGATCAACATCGTTTGGAAGAAGACAAAAAATATCGTCCACATAGCGTTTGTAGAGCTTGCACTTAGTTACGATGTGATTGAGTTCAGTGGTCTCTAGTTTGGCCATAAATATATCTGCGAGTAGCGGACCTAGAGGTGAACCCATTGCTACTCCATCTTTCTGCCTGTATAACTCTCCATTAAATTGAACATTATAGGTGCAAAACAACAATAGTTCTTTCAATTTTTCTCCCGTAATTCCTGACATCAATCTGATTGTTCTCGATATAGGTGCACAGATACCTATTTGACACGTTATAATTTTCATATATAATTCGCATTTACCTTATGTAATTGTAAAAGCCTGATGAGAATTACCGAAAACAGCTGTTTGCAAAATTGACTTCTGAATTTTACGGGAATCTGGAGAAGATTGAAACGATCGAAAGTCCCAACTCAGTGTCAGCCGATTAAATAAGGTCACTCAGTGGTAGG
>LOND01028918.1:104440-117828 GCA_014220965.1 Paragonimus kellicotti
GTGCTTTGTTGAACTCATCTAGTATGACCTGGGGATCAACATCGTTTGGAAGAAGACAAAAAATATCGTCCACATAGCGTTTGTAGAGCTTGTACTTAGTTACGATGTGATTGAGTTCAGTGGTCTCTAGTTTGGCTACAAATATATCTGCGAGTAACGGACCTAGAGGTGAACCCATTGCTACTCCATCTTTCTGCCTGTATAACTCTCCATTAAATTGAGCATTACAGGTGCAAAACAACGAGAGTTCTTTCAATTTTTCTTCTCTAATTCTGACATGAATCTGATTGTTCTCGATATAGGTGAACAGACAGTTGATAGTTTCTTGCAGTGGAACATTAGTGAATAGAGAAGTCACATCCAAAGACAACATGTTGTCATTCCCGATATTCACTGAATCGATTGAGTCTACAAAGTCGAAGGTGTCCTTTAGGCTAAAAGGAGTTATTCGTGATTTGATCGGTTCTAATATCTCCACTAGCCACTTTGCTACAGCATGATACGGCGAATTGTACATGTCTAGAATCGGTCTTAATGGCACTCCGTCTTTATGAACTTTGGGAAGACCGTACAAACGTGGAATGACCGTTCCCGTAGGTCTGATACGCTCGAAAGTTGAAGCATCGATAACGTCTGCTTGTTTCATTTGACGGAGTAACTTGGATAAGCTTTTCTCTATTGCTGTCGTTCTATCTTTATCTTTTTCCGTTTTCTGAAACTTTGAACTATCTGATAGAATCGACGACATTTTGGTAAGGTAATCAGGTTTTGGATATTTATGGTGTAGTTGATAGTGGCTGAGTTTGAGGTGTATGCAGTATAGATCCGGCGATTAATGTGGTTAGCAGCGTCCCTCATAACTGTTTTTAGGACTGTATCAATATTTAAAATATTCCTGAAGATATGTCCGCCTTTCGCCACACAGTTACGTCACCCAGCATCTTGTCCCAACAATTTAAAACTTTGTTCACCTAACAATGGTGTCCTCGACGGTTATCCAGTGCAAAGGCCGGCGATTTGACGGTGAGGCCTGGTTTCCTGTTTAATTTAGTCTTATCTTTAGATCTGGTGAACTCTGTAGGTATATTTGAACAACCGATTGCTCACAGTTACTTCACATTGGCCTTTTTTCATGTCTGATTGTGTTGGACTTGTAAGCAATTCACTATTCACGAGAACCTCAGTAGAAACAATGTCACCATTGGCTGCATTATTCATTGGCATCCTTCAAAAAACAGCAATTAGTGTAAAAGTTCTTCTCAGCTATGCTTTAACTCAGAACTTTTTAGAATGAATTTCGGTGTTTGACCGTTTGTTTACCGATACTGAAGTGACCAGCAGACGTCATGGATGTCAGGTAAATGGCAGGTCTTCACTTTCAAGAAAAATTGATTGCTCGCAGTTGATGGAGACGGAAGTTCCCCTTCATGTACGTTGATTCAAGTGTAACCGGGTAGACTTCAATGTTGTTTGGTCCATGCAGTGCTTAGTGCTTAGTTAGACAAGACCTGAGTTTATGACACAATCAGTACTTCGGCAACAGTGACCGGTGGAGTCTGTCAGCGGGCACCGATGTTAGGTCAGTGGACGTGGCAATGATCAAAGAAAAACAGTGGAACCGCACCTGTATTTTCGGCATATAGCTGTTTAAAACTCACCAGATCCAAGCTGAAATAACAGTCTAGCTGACAGCGTTGCACTTTCCCATCGGAACTGTCCGATATCTACGGAGATAGCTTCTGTTGGTTTTCGTCCTGGACTCATGTCATACGCCTAACTATCACAAGGGTTTCGACACAATGATTGGAGTTGCTCCCTAAGACCCTGATCACTAAGTTTAGGTCACAATGAACGAGTGTTGGGCAGGAACGTAGCACTTCTAAGAGCATTACACTGCAAAGGTCTTTTCAAAATGTATTTTCATGGATTGCAGTTTCGAAGGTTTGATTACATTGTTTTGACTTGAAATGCCGTTACCGTATTTCACACTTCTCATGCTTTGGTATCCAGACATCATCTACTGTAGCGCCATGTCTGGAACCTTCCAGGTATTCTGATTTTTCCGATATGTGTACCTGTATTCATGAGATATTGTAGGCCAAAGACAACGATGTTGAACCAGTGTTGTACTTATTGCATAGTTAAGAAGCAAGTCGGGAAAATATTGGATTCTAACCAAAGTGATTTGCGTTTTGGCACTTACGGAAAAGTAAGTTTTGTCACTGCTTTTTTAACTTGGTTAAAAGTGAAGCAATTTAGAAGAGCAGAACTTCTACGTAAAAGATGTTAACGGCCATCAAAGTTAACATCAACTTAATTTGAAGCCGATAAGAAAGACTGCACAGGTGAGTTCGCTCAGTAATGTAGGCTGTGTGGGGTTAGGGCATCGATACCAGAAACGGAAAGGAAAGTTGTGGTCGGAGTAGTGTAACTCACACTACTCGCGTCGGTTTGCAATGTTGGCATGAGTAGACTAATCGTCAGTTTTCTACGGTTAGATTGGAATGCATACACGGCTTTCTCAAAAGAAAATTATTCCAAGGAAAGTGCAGTTACCGCTTGCACTGGCTCGAGAAATGGCACAAGCGCGGATTAGTTTTACAACACTAGGCACTAGGTATTTGTGTTTATGACAAACGCCATCGATTTCCCCAACTATTGTACCGAGCGAAAAATCAGTAGAAAGTAGGTATGAGTACGATTTGAACCACGAGTTCAATATTTTAATTACTGCTACCTAACGTGACTGACTGATAACTTCATTCTGATTGTCATCGGTTAGTCTCTGAACATATGAAAACGTTGTGTCAGTACGTCTTTAAACTTGAGCTGTTGCTGTAGAACCAGCCCAACACTATCCAGTTATCCAACTTATTGTAAGAGAGTTATAGCTCACTAGCGCCAAAGTTAATGAGCTCACATTCCTGACGGGATAAAGCAAGTCGATGCTTGTTGTGGAACTCTTTGAGCGAAGGGGCGGACAGACCGAGTTCTTACGACGTAATCGACAATAGGCCAAAATGTGAAGGTAGTGGTTTACTTTCCAAGATAGAAACCTCACGCTCTCCAGTAACATGACAAAGTAAGTAAGTATTAATTGGTTGCGCCTACCACACATACCGATCTCTTGGCAGACAGACAAGTGACAACTCTTGGATCATCACATTGTTTTTTCTCCAAGCGCACCATAAAATGGACAATATTTATTTAAAACCAGACTGGCTGTATAGCATAGATCGAGGAGTTTACGTTGTGACAGCCCTGATCACAGTTTTGAGAATTTTGAAATATTTTCTAGTGGTCACCCCGATAGAAGTAACAATAATCGGGGAATTTTGCCGTGTGTTCTGTTTCTCTAGATTAACTGACTAGGGTGGATGAATCGTGGTGTATCGGGCTCTCAGCCACCGACCGGCCCCCTATATGTATTTCGACATACGCACAAAAACATGGTACAAGTTCAGTAGTGCCTTTGAAGTGGTTATCTCAACTAGACATTACAATATTTGACTTTGACCATTCATAAATGTACGTGACGCATCTCAGTAAAATTTATCAAATGAAAATTTTTCTTCTTTCTCCATTTCAGTGCTATTATCGAGCTAAGGCAATCACACTTTTCCCTCCACTACTGACAGTCAACTCAACGCAGAACTGTAGCGAAAAACAATTCTTGGACGTGGAACGAAATGCATTATTTGAAGATAAATACGTTTCTATGAATCGATCTGTTGCACATGTACCAACAAACGTGTATGACTTATGTGAGTTTTCGGCAACGCACTCTCACTTCCAAATAGTTGCATCATTGGCGTGCAACCGTCTTAAATTACGTGTACAACGTGTTGCAGGCCTCTTACCTCAGTGCCGTACATTGTATATTTCGTCCTCTAATCTACCTTTTGAACAGCACTCATAAGGTAACCTCTTCAGATGTCATCGATGTTGTTGCCAGTCAAAGTCGCGGGCTAATGTCGTGGTCCAGTGGACCCATTTGTTGGTTTGTATCTCAAAAGTTTATTTAGACTGAACAGGAACCTAAGTGGCTAGTTGATCGGTAGGACGGAGCTAGCCGGATCGGTTCTCAGGTAGTGAGGACATAACCAAGTGTCACGATATCGTTGTGTCCACTGGAGTTATCGGATGGATTGTATCTGACGACTGGAGTGACTTCGGAGCAATCTGTTGCGCAATACGATTCACGGCCTAAACAGTGGCACGATTCTGCAAATATTTTATGGATAGATTTAAGCTTTTATGATCGCCTAAGACATCTGCCTGCGAAGTGCTCCAATCCCATACATTTTTCTGGTTGCAGTATATGTGTGAGACACATTGGTTTACCATCACTACATTTCGACTTTCATAAATAAAATCGAGTATCACGTCGCAGCTTGCTAGCTTAAGGTGTCCACACAAATTCGGTCGCAAAACACAAAATTTTGCCCTTGTTTGTTGTAGGAATGGAAGGAAAGCCCGTACTTTATTGTTTTAGCAGGTAGGTCTTCTCAAATTTTTAAATATCAAGTTAGGTTACGTGCCACATCAATTGGAAAGACAGATAAAAAAATAGATTTCCCACGTAATGAAAGCAATCGGGATTGCTGCATTTGATCGGAGTTCAACAGCGACCATAATAGAAGACGACTGCCCGGTATAATGCGCCAGTATCAGGATGCATGCATGAGCAACAGCCTAAACAAGACTGTCCAACCGTAATAATTACACACCTGAAGAAATGAAAGGCGCTTACAAAATGCACACAAAGCTCTTAAAACGCGATCAGAGTTGAGGTTTTGATCGCTGCTGAGAGTGCTAGCATCCGATTGAGTAAACCGGACCTTTACAGAGGAGAATTTCATGTTGGCACAAGTTTCCATAGGCTATGGCCTATTGAACCTGCTATCGAAAACGGTGATTACACAACTAATGACATTAACACAGTTTTCGAAAGTTCTATGAAATAGCTTCCACACTTATCTGAGTAACCACATCACTGTTGAATGTACTGTATTTAGCTCGATGAGTAGCCACGGAAAATGTTACGTAACAGGTGTTTTCAGTCTTTTGAGGTAATACTTATGGCTGACTACAGAAAGACGGAGCGTCGGTTTGTTCATGTTTAAACAAACAAATTTCCGTCCTAGGTCATGCTTTGTGATTAACAATGCTGAAGCACTCATAATTAATAGCAACCTCCATCAGATAAGAAAAAGCCATTTTTGCAATGTCATCGGATTCATTTCACTGTATATGTCCAAAAACATTCAGTCGCGGTCTTTCCGTTTCTCCAAATAGAGAATTTGTGCGCTTTTGGTGCTGAAAGGAAAAGGTTGTGACTACATTTAGATATGTTGCATGTACATAGTTATTACGTAAGATGTTAATAAGCGCTGTCATCGTTGTCGTTCTCACAGAAATATTCTTATCAAAATCAACTAGTGGTATGAGTATGGTGGTGAACCACGCTATAATTTAATATTTCAATGTGCGCACCGTGCGTATACGCGACAAATATTTGCCCAAAACTATTGAAACAATATAGTTTAAAGAAACTACAATTTTGCTGTAGCCAATGCAACTATCTCCGTTGGGAACTGGACGGCCAGCTTGGATTCGGTGTTCAAAGAAAACTTTGCGGCAGACCCAAGCCTGAAGTGGCAATACTTTGGAAGTTCAACCGGCTTCTTCAAATATTATCCAGGTTGGTTGGGGATTTCGTTTAAAATATTTAGCACTTACTTGCCCAAAGCGGTACGTTCACTTAAGAACTCAAACAATATGACCAGTCTGAGAAATTTCGTCGAGTAGTGAATACAACTCTTCGGTTGGGTCTGACTGACGCGAGATCATCAATGCCTTCGGCGATCGTCTATTTTGGTAACGAACGGAGGTAGCGGCCTTCGGTTTGTTATGTCGTGTTCTCAGAACGGTCGGTAAACCTTGGTTAACTCCTGGGAGCCGACTATGCAGCGTCTTAAGGATAAATTGTATTTGCAGGAGACATAATGTCTGACTGCGAAGTCCGCTCACTATAAGCTTGGCACATAAATGAACTCAGTCATTAGTTTTAACAAAAACAAGTTTTCAGTTTTTACACGGAATAACTTCTCAGATAATGAAACCTATAATTTTCTACTGTTTTAGGAGCTATGTGGGATATACAGTATGATGAAAACCGGCTGGATTTCTTTGATTGTCGTTCACAACCCTGGTAAGTGTTTGTATCTTAGGTGAATCTCACTTGCACCAGTAATACAGCCACTTGTTGAAGTTTTCAGACGGACCAGTCCCATTAGTGCATCAAGTGATACTAAAGTAACTGAACCAGCCATTTAAAACATTTCCAATAAAACTTAAAAACAGTTCTGAACAAACTTCGTTTGTTTGGGAGGTTCCAAATAATTCAGATGGAAAGGATATTTGGGGTCGATCAGATGACAATGATGAAAGTATAACGAAAATTTATCAGAGGAAAGAAAGGTACAGTTAGATGAATCGGGTCACATGCCTCACTGAAAATTTAATGACCATGACCCCGTTTTCTAGTGGACGTGCGTCTGGGCTACTTGCGTGAGAGTTGCTTGCAAGACTTGTGTTTGATTTTGCAACAAACTTGTTGTTCATGTGCACTGATCAAAAAGAAACAGCCGCCCGCCACTTGTTTGGCAATTACCTGGACCATTTCCCTGAGTAACCCTCTTTCAAACATTGTTGAGTCTGTATTTGATCATCAGTTGGCCAGTCACTGCTGGCTACCAGACTTCAGTCTATGCAAAAAGGAGGTGGAACAACTGAACGGTGTAAAACCTGATGTTCTGCTGCTGCTATCAAATCTACTTCCAGGTTACAGCTTCTATTCTTATCTTGAAAGTGGCGGAGTTGTTCGGCGTTTCCTCTCACATAAAAACGTACGACCCAATGAAGTTCAGCGTGCGGTGGCGTGATACTTCGGGCTTGCGCAGTTCTATCCTATATAACTGTGCCACATTATTAATTACAGTGGTATGGTCCGAGTGTATTTGCATAGCATTTATCAAGTAATCTTTAAACTATACAGCGGGCTTGCTTGAATATCTTTGGCCTGTTCAAGATCTTACTACTAAATTGCAAACGTTCATGTTTCACACAAGCGTAAACCGTATGCTGTCCCCTGAGCTTAAGTTGCGTAAGTTGCAGTAGACAGATTGTGGAGAGTACGAAAGTAAAAGGAACTGAAGATTATCACTTCTCGTTCCAATTACCAACTTGTTGACGTATGGATAGAGTTCGCGGCCATCTGCTCTATCGGCTCAATTGAAGAAAATTCCGTTATAATTAGAATAGACCAGTAAAATGACCGAAACAGCCAACTTAATGCTTTCAAGGGACATTCACGGGTAGGCTTGTATTCTCATTTTGTTTCGTTGTTAAGTTCCTTTTAGGAGATCTGACTTTTAACGTCACACGAGCACAAATTGCCAATTACAGTGTCTCAGAAAATTTGTTATCGACAAAGATCGCAATAACAACTTGGATCACTGAACCAAGGGTCTGTCTTAAACACAAATGGTCTTCTGGATCGACTGGTCCATATGACGTAAAATCCACGCCAAGTACATTGATCGAATTTTTCGTCTGAATATTCACTCTGTCCAGTCTAAGTGACTCGGCCGAGCACTGTTATTGTGAAGCCGTCTTAGTGGTGGCCCATGGCTACGAAAGAAATCCCATTTCACGGAATAAGATCGTCATATACTGTCCCAAAATCATGTGGCTGCAACAGTTAAGAGGAATAATTCCTCAGTACAAAACTCAGACTTCTCGAAAACGAGCACTTTGCCTAGTCCTGCGCGAGTGAAGAAGTGTACTGCTTTCTGTTATGGAGTTGGCTAACTCCCGTGTTTGTTGCTCACAGTGCAGTTACAGTAAATTGAAGAAAGAATAAGGAAATGCACTTCTTTTTTATATCAAACAGAACCTGGAATAACTGAGGGGTTTCAAACTGACACAACAAGGCTTGGTTCAGTCACGTGCACAACCGATCTGCCGGTAACGAAGTACTTATTTTCATACAATGTCTTGAAAAGTTTTTGAGGGCCGAAAGTGACTTCTAAATCACAAGCAAACTTAAAAAATATAAACTATGTTGCCGTTCTCTTCACATTCACTCAGAATTACGTTTCCAGTAATTTCTGTGACTAGTTATGCCTGTTTTCTTCAAGCAAACTGTACGTTTGAGTCAGCCTTGTTCAGGAAGAAAAAGCCTCAGTTAAGGCATGAGAAAAGTGAGAGCTGATGCCATACACTCAAATAATATTTTGGAAAAACGTGCGCAAGTTACTGAATGTCTATATTTAGATCAAACTTGTCATAAATTCACGTGATCATCTGGCTGTCAAGTCTACTGAACTTTCTTATTCACAATAACGATCATCATCACTTACCTTTACACCAAACTAGGTATCTTTCTGCGTCATCCTATACTAAGGAAATGCTCATTCTGGTTGATAAAAGCGGTAGCATGAAAGGGCGCAGTGATATCATTTCAAATGCAACCGTGGCGGAAATTTTGAATACGCTGACGGAAAACGACTTTTTCAACATTATTATGGTGAGTTTTATCTGTTACTTAAATGTTACACTTGATCTCCTCTGACGAAAAGTGAATGTGTCTCATCGTGTTTGCGGAAAAGCTCTAGCACACAATCGGTTCATCGTTTGTCAATAGACAACATGACATAAAACCGAGTCAGCAAATTCCGTTTTACCCATCGATGCTCTAACTCACTTGTTTGTCATTTCAAGTAATGTCGTTTAAAATCGTGAAAATCTTATCCGTAAACGTTCTCATCCACACCAATTGATGCTCTTTGGTGTTGGTGAGTGTTAGCTGTTGTTACTGGTTGCATCTAAATGTGTCTGGTGGACACTGTCGCTGACACCTAACAGAAGATTTGTTGAGTTATACCTTAATTGTTCCTTACCTAACTAAGGGAACAGGACAACGGCCGCAACGGTGGGTGGTATGAGGTTGCTAGGTAGCATCACGATTATACAACCTGGTTCGAATTTCGTTGTCATACGGCCATTACTAGTGAAAGGAGCTGTATCTGTCGAGATCAGTACGCATTATAAGTCCAACACATTCAAATTAACAGTAACTATGAAAGGGTGGCATCCAAACTACGTTCTGGCTGTACGTTATGTTGAAGAAAACGAAATGAATCGACTGAGTCCATGTTTTTGTGTATGGCATCTTTGAAAATAGTCTTCTTAAACTTACGTAACAGATGTTCACCCGTTCGAAGTGGTCCGCCGTTTTGTTCGGATGTAGCCTCTTATAGTACACTAGCACTTCGCCCATGTTAGCGAATGTCGCATATCATGATGAACCGTGTGTACTGGGAGAAAGTAGCAAACTGCCTACTTATCCCATCACGGCACACAGTGCATTGAAATCTGTCTGCCAGGCAGACAGGGATTCCGGTAGAAGAGGGATCGACTTCGATCCGCAGCATACCATCTGCATTTAGTGGGTCGAAACAAAGATACAAGTGGTTATAGATGGTGTGAGTAACATAACATTAAGCGACAACAATTTATCTCCGTCGTTTAAGTAAAAATGTGACGTTCGCAACGGTTGGCTTAACACTTGAAAACCACTCAGGAACGATCAGTAACAATGTATATTGGTAACGTTTCACTTATGACTCAGAAGCTTTTATTCTGACGCAGACTGAATTACAAGTGGAAAATACATGTAGTATTGATTGGTCAAAGTTTTGCGAAACAAACGTTGACTCATCGAAAAAAACGTGACGAAGAACTGTAATCAGTCATTCTTTAACTGGTGTTCACAGCTGCAGAGTATAGCAAATCTATTGCTGTCGTTCTATCTTTATCTTTTTCCGTTTTCTGAAACTTTGAACTATCTGATAGAATCGACGACATTTTGATAAGGTAATCAGGTTTGTCAAGTAAAACTATTCCCGCTCCTTTGTCAGGCTTCATGATTAAAATATTCTGGTTGGATTGCAACTCTCTTATGGCGTCTAAGTGTTCACGCTTCAATAAGCTGCACCTCGGTACCTTGCTATTCAGATAAGTATAGCAAGCGTTCACGAGAGTAGACTTACAATGTTCAGCATTAAATTCTGATGAAGTAACGAGTCCATTTAGTTGAGCATGTAAATTTTCAAATTGAACTTCTGTGTCTAAGCGGTTACATTCAGACTTCGGATGACAAAATTTTGGGCCTAGTGATAGCGCCTCCAACATAGTACGGCTTAACGTTATAGAGGAAAGTTGTGAACGTACCGTTCTGGTTCTGTTGGAAACTCAGCTTGCGGCTTGATTGGATTCAAACTACACAGCAGCTTTTTCTTCTTGTTGTCCACTTCTGTCTGTACGTATTGTTCGAACAACCTCCTGTCCTCCTCGGGGAGCGTCTCCACAGCAATCACACGCTGAGACCGATTACGCGTTAATTCGTCAATTTTTGAAGACCACGAGTCTCTTTCGTTTCGAGCATGACGTTGTAAGGTTTTAGCGGTGGGTGGCACTTTGCAACGACACGTGTAACACTCACCAACACTCCCACTCACCCCAGTAGACTGTGATCCGTACCACTCCTGTGATTTTTGATGACCTATTTGACACGTTATAATTTTCATATATAATTCGCATTTACCTTATGTAATTGTAAAAGCCTGATGAGAATTACCGAAAACAGCTGTTTGCAAAATTGACTTCTGAATTTTACGGGAATCTGGAGAGGATTGAAACGATCGAAAGTCCCAACTCAGTGTCAGCCGATTAAATAAGGTCACTCAGTGGTAGGTCATATCTAAGAGCAAAGTGCTGCAAACGTCATAAAGGATAATGTGTTCAGAAGAAACAGAATGAAAGCAGAACGGACAGTCTTTTATGGTTTAGTGAGCCATTTGTTGAGGCATGTCACAAATTGCATTCATCCGGACAGACACCGTGATTGATACACACGTTAATGACGCTGTGGACCTGCGAGGAGATATTGGCAATGTCAGGACCATACAGCTAAACAATTTTGTAGAGACACATGTAACCATATGTTCATAATATTAAAACAAAGCAAACATGCTTCAGTCTGAAGGACATACTTTTCCATCAAAACAGTGGTTATCCGTTTTCAGTTGGGATTCTTAATTCTTGACTGAGGAAAGAGGGGCCAACCAACCTACAGCAATTTGTAGCATGTACCACGCTCAACGTAGCAGGACCAACTGATCCATCGACCGGTGGTAGACTTTAAATTCATCTATCAATCTTCTCCAGAAAACAATGAGCTCTCCAGAGAAAGCTTCGGGATGATAGCAAAATCCTGCTACCTTACGACCTGAGCTGATGTATTCTATTGGGTCTGATTGATATTTATGGTGTAGTTGATAGTGGCTGAGTTTGAGGTGTATGCAGTATAGATCCGGCGATTAATGTGGTTAGCAGCGTCCCTCATAACTGTTTTTAGGACTGTATCAATATTTAAAATATTCCTGAAGATATGTCCGCCTTTCGCCACACAGTTACGTCACCCAGCATCTTGTCCCAACAATTTAAAACTTTGTTCACCTAACAATGGTGTCCTCGACGGTTATCCAGTGCAAAGGCCGGCGATTTGACGGTGAGGCCTGGTTTCCTGTTTAATTTAGTCTTATCTTTAGATCTGGTGAACTCTGTAGGTATATTTGAACAACCGATTGCTCACAGTTACTTCACATTGGCCTTTTTTCATGTCTGATTGTGTTGGACTTGTAAGCAATTCACTATTCACGAGAACCTCAGTAGAAACAATGTCACCATTGGCTGCATTATTCATTGGCATCCTTCAAAAAACAGCAATTAGTGTAAAAGTTCTTCTCAGCTATGCTTTAACTCAGAACTTTTTAGAATGAATTTCGGTGTTTGACCGTTTGTTTACCGATACTGAAGTGACCAGCAGACGTCATGGATGTCAGGTAAATGGCAGGTCTTCACTTTCAAGAAAAATTGATTGCTCGCAGTTGATGGAGACGGAAGTTCCCCTTCATGTACGTTGATTCAAGTGTAACCGGGTAGACTTCAATGTTGTTTGGTCCATGCAGTGCTTAGTGCTTAGTTAGACAAGACCTGAGTTTATGACACAATCAGTACTTCGGCAACAGTGACCGGTGGAGTCTGTCAGCGGGCACCGATGTTAGGTCAGTGGACGTGGCAATGATCAAAGAAAAACAGTGGAACCGCGCCTGTATTTTCGGCATATAGCTGTTTAAAACTCACCAGATCCAAGCTGAAATAACAGTCTAGCTGACAGCGTTGCACTTTCCCATCGGAACTGTCCGATATCTACGGAGATAGCTTCTGTTGGTTTTCGTCCTGGACTCATGTCATACGCCTAACTATCACAAGGGTTTCGACACAATGATTGGAGTTGCTCCCTAAGACCCTGATCACTAAGTTTAGGTCACAATGAACGAGTGTTGGGCAGGAACGTAGCACTTCTAAGAGCATTACACTGCAAAGGTCTTTTCAAAATGTATTTTCATGGATTGCAGTTTCGAAGGTTTGATTACATTGTTTTGACTTGAAATGCCGTTACCGTATTTCACACTTCTCATGCTTTGGTATCCAGACATCATCTACTGTAGCGCCATGTCTGGAACCTTCCAGGTATTCTGATTTTTCCGATATGTGTACCTGTATTCATGAGATATTGTAGGCCAAAGACAACGATGTTGAACCAGTGTTGTACTTATTGCATAGTTAAGAAGCAACAGATTACTATCTCTTATAAACATGCATTTGCTATACTCTGCAGCTGTGAACACCAGTTAAAGAATGACTGATTACAGTTCTTCGTCACGTTTTTTTCGATGAGTCAACGTTTGTTTCGCAAAACTTTGACCAATCAATACTACATGTATTTTCCACTTGTAATTCAGTCTGCGTCAGAATAAAAGCTTCTGAGTCATAAGTGAAACGTTACCAATATACATTGTTACTGATCGTTCCTGAGTGGTTTTCAAGTGTTAAGCCAACCGTTGCGAACGTCACATTTTTACTTAAACGACGGAGATAAATTGTTGTCGCTTAATGTTATGTTACTCACACCATCTATAACCACTTGTATCTTTGTTTCGACCCACTAAATGCAGATGGTATGCTGCGGATCGAAGTCGATCCCTCTTCTACCGGAATCCCTGTCTGCCTGGCAGACAGATTTCAATGCACTGTGTGCCGTGATGGGATAAGTAGGCAGTTTGCTACTTTCTCCCAGTACACACGGTTCATCATGATATGCGACATTCGCTAACATGGGCGAAGTGCTAGTGTACTATAAGAGGCTACATCCGAACAAAACGGCGGACCACTTCGAACGGGTGAACATCTGTTAC